>PVHP010000789.1:0-11857 GCA_004024765.1 Zapus hudsonius | reverse complement strand
CAACTAAGGTGGCGCTACACACACACTAAATGCACACCTAATAGACAACAGTGTAGCCCAGCCATAACCATAGCTTTCACACACACCAAAAAACTCAGGTGATTTGTTTGTTGCAGTGGTCTAGAACAAAGCCCAGTGTCTCCAAGGTAAACTTACCCTGTAACTGACACCTGAAGTGAGGGGAAGCAGTGTACAGGATCTGATGTCATCTCCAAGAAGAGTCAGAAATGAATAGAATTAGAGGAAGGACACTCAGCTGGTCTCCACTGAAGACCTGGCTAGTGTGTGAATTGCTCAGATGCTCACAGAAGAGTGGGGAGTTTACTGAGCATGAGAGTGGAGAGCAGGAAGAACACTCAATTCCAGTGGTATAGAAAAAATTAGAGCTCTGCACCCATATATCATAAATTGTCAAAAGAAAAAACTCTACAAGACATCAGAAGAAGCAACTAACCATGAATAGGGGATCCTCGGTGAGATCAACAGTTGATTTTTATAAAAACCCAGATACCAGAGGATGGCGTATTCAAAATGCAGGAAGAAAAAACTTTAATTTCTTTCTTTCAAGAATTTTACAGACTGCAAAAGTGTCCCTTCGAAAATGAAGGGACTACTGTTGGTTATAGTTCCTTCAAAAAGAAAGGCAGAGGCTGCAGAAGGTGCTTGTTTTCAAAGCCTGACAGCCAAGGTTCAATTCCCCAATACCCATGTAAAGCCTGATGCACAAAGTGGGAATGTATCTGAAGTTCATTTGCAGCATCAAAAGGAATTGGTGCACCCAATCTCTGCTTTTCCCTCCCCCCTCTTTTTTCCTTCCTGTCTCTGCTTGCAAAAAATAATTAAATGAAGGAAAGGGCTGGGTGTGATGGCACATGCTTTTAATCCCAGCACTTGGGATATCACCATGAGTTTGAAGCCAGCCAGGAACTACAGAGTCAATTCCAGGTCAGCCTAGACTACAGTGAAATACTTCCTCAAAAAAAAAAAAGAGGAAAGGGGCTGGGGAGACAAACAAGCACGAGGGCCTGAATTTGATTCCTAGAACTCAGGTAAAAAGCTGGGCATGGTTGTATATGCCTGTAACCTCAGTACTATGGAGGGCCAAGCAAACAGCAGTGAGTGAGACACTGCATCTTGAAAAAAACAAAGCAGAAGAGCAAAACACCAGACATTCTCCTCTGACCTGCACATACATGTGCATACACTTGTGCATAAACCATACACGAACACACACACACACACACACACACACACACACACACACTCACACCATAAATACAATTTATTTTTCTTAAGCAGAGAGAGAGAATGGGTATGCCAGGGCCCCTAGCCCTGCAAACAAACTCCAGATGCATGCACCTCTGTGCATCTGGCTTTAAGTGGGTACTGGGGAATTGAACCTGGGCCATTAAGCCTTACAAGAAGTGCCTTAACTACTGAGCCATCTCTCCAGATAATCTCAGACACTCATGCTTATAAGAGTCCTTCAGGAGCACAATCCTCTGGACATGAACCAACTGGTGCATTCATGGCCCATAGTGGTTACTGATCTCCCACAAGACCAGCACAGTCCTGAATCCATCAATATTTCCACGTGAAGGATGCACAAGAACAAGAGGAATGTGACATCAGAACAGGAAGGACTACCTTGAAAGAGGAGAGTCCTCAGGGGCTGGAGTGGAGGAGATGGGATAAAGGAAGATAATGGGAACATGATAGGAATATGATCAAACTGCTGTATGTGCATATATTAAAGTTCTCAAAAAAGAAATCAACATTAAATAAAAATAGGTTAAAAGCAAATATACAAAGAGATACTGGCTGCCAAAGGGGGAAAATCCATCTAGGAACAGAAATTAAGATTTTGACAAGGAAGAAAGATTAAGCATTTGATAGAAAAGACATCTGGATGTTAACTTTCATGTGTATTCCAGAAAACATGTGCCATTAAAAAAAATTATATAACAATGCTGAAAAGTAAATTGAGCAATTTTTAAATTATCTTTGTTTTACAGACTATGTTGTTGTATGTGTCATGAGGTCCTTTAAGCCTTATTTATCTTACATTGTACTTTCACATATTAATGGAAATCGACTAATCAGTTATATTTTTATAGGTAATTTATAAAGAAATCATTGTTGGCTTTTAAATCATATTTACCAGATATGCTGTAGGCAATTAATACTAGTTAAAATTTATTCATTCAGTAAATGTTTGTAGTTTTTTATATAATTGTTTTATATTGCCACCAATCAATTTTACTGAAAACTTCTAAGAAAGAAAGAACAAGACAGAAGGAAAGGAAGAGTAGGTGAACCCACTATTTCGTTTTCAACTCCCATATCACCTGATCAGAAGTGGACAGATCCAGAACCCAGAAGTCAGCTGACTTCAGCAGCCTTCTTGCCATGGCTTACCTAGATGGCAAGGAAGCAGAAGAGATGCTCCACAAAGGAAACCGCATTAAAACAATGAGATACTATTAAACACCTATTAAAACAGCCAAATTCCAGGCACCAATACCACCAAAGGCTGGCAGAGCTGTGGGGTGAAGAAAACTCTCCTTCATTACTGGTGGGTTATTATTATTCAGGGAGACAAAGCAATGAGCTACCACAACACAGAGACACAGAAGAACCTTAAGTGTGCATTGCTCAGTTACTCATGATAGTCAGAAAAGTCTTACTACTGTGTTATTCCATAGTGGTCAGTTTTATGTCACTCTAATAAAGAATCTAAATTTGGCCCTTTATAAAGACTTTTTTTTCAGTTCATGGTTTTGGAGTATGACAGTCCCAACTTTATGATACTGGATGTGGTAAGGACCTCCTTGCTCTGTAAGGTCTTGGCAAATGTCATCAAGGTGGGGCACAGGCAAGACAGGAGCCAAGGCCAACTCACTCTTCTATAGCAACATATTTTCACCAGAACTTACTCAGTGTCCCAGGAGAACTACAATGATCCTCCTGAAGGAACAGCCCCCAGTGACTTCCTATGAGGTCCCACCTTTTAAAAGTCCCACCACTTCTCAACATTGCTGTAGTGGGGCTCAAGCTTCAAACACATGAAGTTTTGTGTGACACACCCAAACTACACCAAACTATTGAGGATACTACCTATATGGCCCTGTTCACCTCATACACCCCTCACTCCACACACCCCTCACCTCCACGCACCCCTCACCTCCACGCACCCCTCACCTCCACGCACCCCTCACTTCCACACACCCCTCACCTCCACACACCCCTCACCTCCACGCACTCTTCTTGGGAAAATGTCTAAGACATGCAAAGAGGGACAGTGCTGGTGAGCAATGGGGCTCACCTCCACTGAGGGAAGACAGACAGCCAGTCCATGGGATGCAGAGGTGGCCAAGTCACAAGTCCCCTCCCAAGGTCATTTTCTGGTGACCAATACACTCTTCCCCTTCCCTACAATGATGAAGCAATATGAAGACAGGCCTTTAAAGGGCCTTCTCCCTGCCACATCCAACTTGCCTGTCTGTGTAGTGAGAGAACAGGGATAGCTTACATGTACCCCGCATTTAGCACTTCTGCCACAGGTAAGCATGGTGGTGACAGCAACCATCCTAACCCTTGGGAGTTCACGGTTAGTATGGGCTACATATGAGACAAAGAAGACTTCCTCCTGAAGCCACGGGTTGAGGTCTAGCTGTGCTGCTGCTTCAATGCCATAGTGCAAAACCAACGCAAGCAACGTTGTGAGAGCCCAAATGCAGGGTCCTGTGGTGCAGCATCCACGCAGCAGCTATCCCATTGAGATGAGGCTGGTGGTACAGAAGAGGCATCTGGAGGGCTCAAGGACTTAAAGCCATACTCAAGACAAAAGCACAGAAGTAGGTAAAGTGTGTCCTGCAGCATTCTGCATTATGACATGAGAATTCTTGCTCACTTGTATGTGGCTTGCAGCTACTTCCATACCACAGAGGCAAAGATGAAAAGCTAAGACAGAGACTATATGACTCATGAAGCCTAAAACATTCTGGCTGTTCATAAAATCGTGGCTGACCCATGCCTTAGAGAGATTCAAAATGAGCTCAGACACATAACACAAGAGGAGAGAACTATTATGAGCAGAATAAAACTACTGAAGCAAAATAAAATGGTATAAAACAAAGAGAATAAATCCCAGCACATTATATGGCTTATGGATTCATCCTTTCAAAGCAGCCCTTGTCTACAACAGGAAGGCTTTTCATGGTTCCCACAAACAGTAAACACCTCAGCATGACAGTACAAAATGAACACAGGTTGCAGAGGGCAGAGCTGCGGGCAGTGTGGGGAGGTGGGGTGCAAGTAGGCACAGCACCCAGAACTGGACCACAGTGGAGCCAGCCAACTGGACACAGGAGCATGAGGGCAGGCAGGGCACACCTGTAAAGTGGCCCTAGAGTGGGGGCATGAGGGGCTATGGGACATTATTCCCACTATATGTGGGACACACTCCAAGAGAACCTAGAACTGGAAGCAGTCATGCAAAGCAAGGACCCGAGCAGAGCTCTGGCTCTCTGTGAACCCTGTGCAGCACTGACTTTATACATCCCACATGCACAGACATTTCAAATACTAAAATGTAACTTCCAGGAACTATGGAGACAGAGACCCACTATCTACTTGAGGCCCAGCCAGCACGGGGAACCTCTTCCCTCCACTCTGCATGCCTGACCTTCAAGGACAGTTGACACACAGAGGTTTACACCTCAAGGTTGAATGTCCTGTAAACATGCAGGTTTCAAATCCATGTGAGTGTGAGGATCATGTCTGTCCATACCTTCCCACAGTCACGGTGGCTGGGAAGCTCTCCTTGGAGTCCAGGGAATCTTCCGAAGCAAAATGAAGCTGCGATGCCTTGCGCTCACTTTCTCTCACAGGACGATCATCTAGAGATAAAAATGCCAGAGAACATCTGGGGACAGGTGACAGGCACCTTCTTCAAGACAGTGGACACACTGAGCCCCCCACCCTGGAGCAAGCCCACTTTGATGCTCCAGGGCTGCGCCTGCCACAGCCCCCATCAGCAGCTGGCAGGCCTGATCATGGATGGCGGGCTCTGGTGGCTATACTTTGCTTCCCAGCTGTACCAAGGACCCTGAGAGGCCAGCCTGCTCCCCATAGAAGCAGCAGAGCACATGTGAGGAGCACAAACCCTGGCACACCAGATAGGAGATGAGTCTTGCCATTCAGGCATGCTGGAAAATCTGCAAGGAGAACTATCACCACATTTAAGAAGGCTGGAACTATGTGAACCTGTCTGTAGGGGTGCATCCTCAGGCTCCCCGGACTAGACTGCAGCGACAGAAAGTCCAGATGCCCCATATAGAGCCTGGGGCTTCCGAGGGCCGGACTAAGAACTCCTGGGCCTCCTTACATGTTTATCTAGTAAGAGGAGACCCGATCTTGGAATCTGACCTGTTCCCCCACAGCATTAATGTACTTCCAAATAGCACTTACCCCAAACACAAAATTATAGAAAACAGTAAAAATGAGAAAAAACTAACAGTGTCTTGTCATTTTCAGAGTAGTAGGTCACACACAGAAGTGCGGGGTCCAAGGCTCTGCAAGCTGGGCTCCTTTTCACTAACCCTGCTCCTCTCCATTCCCAGGGCTTAGTCACCAGCCCTTGTTCTCTCTCCCACCAAACTCTCACAAAGTCATCCTGTCTGGATTAGGGGTATGAGTCTGTGAGCTGAGCTACTCTCCCCTCAAAATCAGCTCATATCTCAGGACCATTCCTTCCACCAGAACTCCGATCCAGAACTTCCAAAGCCACACACAGCTCACTTCTCTCCTCTCCAGTCGCATCCTCTACTGACAGCAGTGCCCTCCCTGATCCCAGGATATCTTCCAACAGCTTCAGGCCACCTCGTCACTCTTCCTTCAAATCCTCCAGGGCTTTCCACATGGCACCAACTCCTGCCCCTACTGGCCTAGGACAGAGCCATGAACCCCTTCTTTGGGCCCTCAACAAGATTCTTCCAATAACTTTGATTTCAATGGCATTTCTTTACTGTGTCTGGAAAGGCCTTTCACGTGTGGTCAGACTATAATTCTTTTTCCATATAAACTCTGCATCATTCTTAATCTAAACCTTTTCTGACAAAGAAAATGCAGTAATTTTAAACTGAAGAGTCTCAGGATTTCCCATGGCTACAACACTTCTAAAAACAGCTAAACTCAATGGTTGGTGAGCAGTCAAAAACTAGAGTGCCAGAGCTGGTTCCTCCCAACCATCCTCAAAGTAAACATGAAACTTCAAGTTTTGAACTAAACAATGTCTTCTGAGCACATGGCCCACCCACCCTAGGCCCAGCACGTGTGGTCTGACAGAGAGGCCCATACTCCCAGGTGTCCCACACCACACATGTGTGGCTAAGAGTCTCATCAAAACTGAGTTACAGGACATGGGGTTTCTGTGTGTGCAGCAGAACTTCACTGTTGGCACTAGGTGCCACTGATCAGCACAGGACAGACACTTGCACCTTGCAGCCTTTGCCCACAACAGCATCATGGGGGTGAGGACACTGTAGGGATAATGGACTGCCATCCACCAAGCAGACAGGCCTGCCCCACTGCTGCTGCCTAGGGTGCTGCGGCCAGCCCATGCACAGGGGTATTTTCCAGGTCCTCAAGTTGCCTGAAGAACTGGAGAAAACAATTCTGAGTTACTGAAAAGGTGGTTTCTGGCCATCAAACTAAGGCTGACTGGTACTTTCACCAGACAACCACTCTTTGCAAGGACTGTGACCCACCCACTAGTTTACATGGAGAGAAACAAGCAGGATGTGTACACTGACCACTCACTGCATCCTCCCACCACTTCCAGGAACATCACAAGATGCAGAGGAAGAGTTTAAAAGTCAGAACACCATCTCCACACATGAGATGGCTTTGTGGCCATAACATTCCGGTCCTCACTGTGATGCTATAACAGCTGAGGTCGCCTGGATGGCTTCAACCTCATGTCACTCTGAAGGTTCTTGGAGGATCCTTGAGTTTTTTTTTTTAACCAACAGCACAGGGCTGACATAGTATCTATCTCCTGGGGCTGGGGAAGGACTGTGCAAGGCCAGTATGTAGACTATTGTGGGAAGGCTGGCTGATGGGCAATGTCTGACCAGAATTTATGTCAGGAGTATAAAGCCAGAGCTGACTCAGCCCTGCCCACTCCATGGCTGCTCACACAGGCTCAGGCAGACTTAGCTAGACAAGCCTGCGGGTACTCAAGCCTCATCAGCCTACCCAACAGTCACATCTAAATCCCACATTTCCAAACGACCACTGTGCATGAGAGTGCCAACCTCAATAACATCAGGAACACAAGGCAATGTTCACAAGCTCTTTGCCTGGCAGGCACTATCCTAGGACTGTACAGACAGTAACAACTCTAGGAACTTGGCATTCGTATCATCACATCACACAGCAGGACTAAGGCGAACACACCCCCAGCCCACCCCAGCCCTGGTCTCCTGGTCTCTCACCTGGGGCCCAGTTCTCTCCCTTGGCAACATCAGAAGAGCCAAGACCACATGGCTCATGTCTAACCAGTCAGAAGAGGCCCTGTACCTGCCTTTCCTGCACATGGATGTGAGGACCAAGGGAAGCTGGCTTCACAGGATGTGAGAGGCCTGTTCCTTTCAGGAACACAGGGCTGTGAAGCCAAGATGGTTGCTATATATTGTCTCTCATATCTGTCACAGTGACCTTCCAGGTGGATGCAAAACTAGGGAATCTGTCAAGCTGAGCCCAAGATGACTCCAGGAGTGGTGCTGCAAACAGCAGGCTAAGTTCAGGAATGTGCCCTGAGTGAAAATGCCGGAAAGCAGGATTCCACACCAGAACGACAGCAGCCTGGCCCAGGACTGGGGGATTATGAACACGAACCCCAAGCAGCTCTCCTATAAGACCCACCCTGTAAGGGTGAAGGACACCCCAGAGCTATGAGTCTGCAGGCCATCAATGCAAAAAACCAACTTCCCTTTCCAGGAAGAATACAAGCTACCATCCACCTGGGAGCACAAATGCCATTCACACACAGTTCCACTGCCAAGCACAAGGGCTCCTCTACCTACCCAGCTGTTGGAGCTTGGGGAGCATGTGCACCACAAACAGGCGGTAGTCAGATTCATTCTTCACAACGGGGTTCAGCCGGAAGTCCACATCCTGGAGCTTGGCTAAGGAGTGGAGCCGAAATACTTCTGATAACGAGGAAATGCTGTTGTAGTAAAGATTGAGACTCTCCAGGGAAGACAGGTACTGAATGCCCTGTTAATAAGAAAACACCTCAGTCAGGTCACTGTGAAAAATATACCATTGGCCAACTTAGACACACTTGGAATAAACACATGCTGTCACCAGAAAAAGCCCAAGAATGGAACACGTTCTCATACAAGAGGTTTGGTATTCACAGAGCAGCAACATCACAGGGAGAATGAGTGCAGGCCCGCCAGGCCCAATGGTACTAACGGGAGCTACTCTCCTGAGCGCCCAAGCTATATAATTTGCACAAGTTCATTTACTCTGCACACCCAATTTACAGATCAGGAGCTTTGGGGGTTGAGAGAGGCTCCAGTCCTGAATGCAACTGGGGTTTGAGCCTGCATCTGGCTGAGCCAAGCTCCATAGCTGAGGTTTCTACAAAGTACCATGTTCCTGTCAGCAACATCCTGTGCTTCTTCAAGGCAAGATCTGCCTCTCTGAATGAAGCCGTGTTTACACAATAATAAGCAGTGTTTATACAACCTTGCATGTATGTCATCTGTGACTTATTCCCTCATCATGAATTGGTGACCTCTCACTGGCCACACACTGCAATGAGCCCCAAGTTCACACACTGCCATTTAGAACAGAAGGCCTGTATTAGTCAGGGTTCTCTAAAGGAAGAGAACCAACAGAATGAATTGTAGTAAAAAGGGGGGAATTACTGGATTAGCTCTCAGCAGTTCCATGATAAACAGCCTGTAAACCTGAGAGTCAAGGAACCAGTAGCTGCTCAGTCCACATAACTGGATGCCTCAGCAGTCCCAATCCAACACTGAAGGCCTAAATGCTTCCTGGGGAGCTGCAGAAAGGCTGAGGAAACTTGGTTCTAACGGTAACAAAGGAATGCACGAGTACCAGCTGCCAGGCAGGCCAGTTCCTTCCCCTTTATATAGCCTTAGGGCAGGATTTTGTAACCCTATCCCAGACTTGTTGACTCCCTGAGTCTGGAATTTCCTTCCTGCACTGCCCTCCCAGGAAGGGATGCTTGCTTCTAGCTCCCCTGACCCTCCTTATAGCCATTCTGCCTCCTACTGAGAGGGCTGACTTCCGATGAACAACCTCAGAAAATCATCTAAGATTACTAAACAGGTCAAGTTGACAACAAAACTCAACCATCACAAGACCAAAGTCAGGCCATGAGTGGATGTAAAGCAGAAAGAAGAAAACGGATGATGAAGGGATGGAGTGGAGAGGTGTGGGCATACACGTTAGTTTGGGGATTTTTTTCCCCTTTAAAGATAATTCATATTCAAAAAGCTATTCCTTTGGTGTTCAAACAAGTTTAAACATGTAAATGACATGTATGAAGCCTAGCTCAGAGTGAACATTGGTGATAATATAATCATTCTAAGTGTAAAGTTTCTAAGTCCTTTGCAATTATAAAAGTAGTTTTTACCCTTAATAATTGTTCCACTGATAGTGATAAATTTTAACAAATCTAGAACTCACCTCGAGACTAACCAAGGAGTTACGTGAGAGATCTAGGGATCTGAGACCTGTCAAACACATCAGTGAATTCCCCAGGTGAGTAATCTTCTCCTGGTATGTTCCAGGAATAGATAAAGATCGAAGCTCAGCTAGAATAGAAAAGGGTAAGATTTTTATTCTCTTTACCTTGAAAGTAGATAACTATTCTTAAGTTTATAGAAACACAGCAGATAATGACAGTCCTTGCTTGACCAAAGTGTAGGTAGGCTGTGGATGTGTCCCGAGGTCCCTGTCCAGGTTTGGAGAACCCTAAGTCATCTGGGCAAGAACCCCCCATTCTTGAGGTCTGTTCACCTCAACACTTCTCATCTCCCACTATCCCACAGCAAGAATTGGGTGTCTCATTTCCTCTTAGTAATGTTCCACCCACAGATGCCAACACCTCCCTTTATTGGCAAAATGACTTATATCACATTGGGAGCAGAATCCAATCTCTTCCATGTTGCTAAACCCCACTGCAAAGGGCTCCGTGCTCATCAACAGCCATGAAGAGTTGCCCTTATTTCTCTTGGTTTTGAGATAGGGTCTGTGTACCCCAGACTCATCTCACATGGCTGATCTTCCTGCCTTCGCCCGGGTTACAGGTGTGTGAGGCTCCTTCTTTCTGGTCTGGCCCTATAGTTAAATGTCACTGCAATGTTTTTCTCTGGGGAGGAAAGGCACAGCATGTCTACACATTTATGCCATTGTGGGATCAACCCCTTCATTTTCTTATGCATTTCTATATTTTCCAAGTTTTCTTAAAGTGACACATGGTAAACTCATATTCTGAAGAAGTCACTTAGAAAGATAATGGAATCCATTTGAAGTTTGACTATCGATAGTACAGAATGGGAACTGGGTTTAAAGTGTTGGACTATGCTGTCTCCACACTATTTGTAAGCTCATCCTGAAGTGTAGCTTAGTGACAGAGTACCTGCCCAATATACAGAAGGATCTAACAGGGAAGGAAGAAGGGAGGGAGGGAGGAAGAAAGAATTTTGTAACATTAACAGAAGTTATGGATTCAGTGAAAGTAGTGCTCTGAGGAAAATTTATAGCACTAAAATATTTAAATCAGAAAAGAAAATTCTAATCAGTATTCTAAGGTTTCACCTCTGCAACCCAGAAAAGGAGCAAAATGCAAAAGAAAACAAAAACAAGTAGGGGGGAAAAAACCCTAAAATTGAAACTAGAAAAACAGTGAAGAAAAAAAAATTCAATCAACACCAAAGCGGGCTCTTTAAAAAAAAGAGGAGTGATAATAATAAAATTGCAACCAGAATAATAAACAAAAATTATCAGCAACAACCATGAAAAGGGGGCGTGTCCCCACAAACTAATAAGGAAATGCTATCCAACCAAGACAAAAACTAATCAAGTTAGCAAAAGGTTTCAGTCAACAAAATTCATTCAAGACACAACTGAATACGACCGGTTCTATAATCAGAGAGATCAAATTTGTATCTTAAAAAAAAATCTTCAAAAATAGAAATGTCTAGGTCCGCCTAGTTTCCATGAGAATTTCCACGAAAACAGAGAATGTGCACAGATTCTACACAAGCTCCTATGAAAATAAGAAGAGAAAGCCCTGGTGTCAAAATCATGTAAGAAACAGTTAACCTTAAACCCAGAAATGAACAGCTCAACACAATACACGCAGAGATGGAGAGATGGCTCAGTGGTTAAGGCGCTTGCCTGCAAAGCCCAAGGACCCAGGTTCGAGGCCCCGGCGTGCAACTAAATCAACTAAAATATAGATATTTAAATATAAGAGAGCTCCAGGGTTGAGGACCCAGGCTCCGCCCCCACGTTCGCCCACGTGACCAGCACTACCCTCCCGGGACCCCGACCCGCACCCAGGTCGCGGTGGGGACCGAAGCCGCTGCGCTCCCGGACAGTCTCCTCGCTCAGAACCAACCGCGGGACCGACGCCATCTTTTCAAACCCAACGGGCGACGCGCTGCGCATGCGCGGTGTGGTGGCCCGGCCCGGGCAATACGGGGTAGTAGGCGGGGCCGGGTGAGGAGGGCAGTGGGCGGGGCCAATGCCGGGCAATGCTGGGGGGGTAGTAGGCGGGGCCAATGCCGGGTGAGGAGGGCGGTGGGCG
>PVHP010000788.1:0-127402 GCA_004024765.1 Zapus hudsonius | reverse complement strand
CTTTCTTTCTTTCTTTCTTTCTTTCTTTCTTTCTTTCTTTCTTTCTTTCTTTCTTTCTTTCTTTCTTTCTTTCTTTCTTTCTTTCTTTCTTTCTTTCTTTCTTTCTTTCTTTCTTTCTTTCTTTCTTTCTTTCTTTCTTTCTTTCTTTCTTTCTTTCTTTCTTTCTTTCTTTCTTTCTTTCTTTCTTTCTTTCTTTTTGCTGCTGACATTATGAGCCATGGGCGTTTGGTTATTCTGTTATAGTTGATATCATGACTATAACAAGTGTAATACAGGTATATGTTATTTTTATGTTTTTCTACTACTAGGTACTGAATTAATGTATAACCAATTTTGTTTTTCAGTTGGGTGGAAAGTTTTGGACATGAGGGACTTGGATTATTACTAGACATTTTAGAAAAACTTACAAGTGAGAAAATGTAAGTATTGTTAATTTTTAATTAAGTTACATATTTGTGTGTCTAACTGTAATTCTGACACTGATATCTTTTATGTTAAAGCAGCCATGATAAAGTTGTAAAGAAGAATCAACACAAAGTCATACAGTGCTTAAAGGCCCTGATGAACACTCAGGTATGCCATAGGAAATCACTATTTTTCTGTCACAAATTCTTTACATGAATTTAGAGTTTTATAATAAAGGATTTCATTTGAATTAACAGTGTATTGTCTCTTGTTGTTCAATGTGTATCATGGTAAAATATTGGATTGGATTCTAGTTTTATAAAGAATAAACTGATTTCTAATTACAGAAACTTGGGAATGAAGGAATACTGTTCTGATATTTGACTCATCTAGATGAATTGTCTTTGTCTTTCTTATTGCCTCCGTCTGTCTGTCTGTCTGTCTGTCTGTCTGTCTGTCTGTCTGTCTGTCTGTCTGTCTGTCTGTCTGCCTGCCTGCCTGCCTGCCTGCCTGCCTATCTCTCAATTTTCAAAAGTACAGAATGAACTAGCTTTAAAATAACATGTAACTATTAATTTTAGTCTGCAGTAACATGCATTGCCAGAGATTCATTTGGGAAAACTAGCTTCTCATTGTCTAGAAATGTAAAACCTGTAATCATATTAATATGATCAGACATGAAAAGGCTCCAGAAATGGAACAGTGATGCCTAATTTAGTCAACATTAAACGTAAGCATCATATGGCATTTATTTAGGATTTTCATATTTATGATGGTACATTAAAAGCAAGAATCCTCTTAGATCTTTATTAAAGTTGTATTTATCTAACAGTGTTTACTCCATATATATACTCCAACTGGTTGCTACAATTCATATCATCTCCTGCTGTTTCTTTAGGTTCATCTACATCTATTTTCCTCACGAGTATGAAGCAATACAGACATTATAGTTGCTATTGTGAGGATTTTTGTTGTACAGAAAAATTACCCGTATATTTCTGAACAGTTTTAATATTGAATATTTTGTCTATTTTTAAATATTTTTTAGAGATCTAAAAATCTATGAGCTAGTATTTGCTAATATTTATTTTTATTATAGTCAGTATTTGTACTTTATAATTATTCTTCATGGTAAAGTATTTTCTGGAATTAAAGTTTTTTATTTATTATTTTTAAACCATGAAATATTTTTCATCCCTGCCTCCTGCAATCAGAAATGCCTTTTAAGAAAAATATCTGATGTGTAAGTCCCTAAGTTCTTTCTCTATTGATCTCAGGGTTCTTTGAAAATGAGATTTATGAAGAAGTTTTTATATATCCTACTTGAAGTGTAAAAAGAATTTACAAAAACTTCTTTAAGAGGTCCATTCCAAAGTATATATAGAGGGCTGTGGAGATGCCTCAGTGGTTAAGGTGCTTGCCTAGAAAACCTAATGACCTGGGTTTGATTCCCTAGTACCCACATAAAAGCCAGATACACAAAGTGGCTTACACATCTGGGGTTCCTTTGCCATCGTTGAAGGCTCTAGTGGACCCTTTCTCTCTCTTCTTGTCTGCTTGCAGATAGATGAATAAAAAATATAAAGTATGTACATAGAAAGGGGAAACTTCACTAGTGAGTGGAGAGCTGAAAGGAGAGGAAATGGGAGAGGAAATGGGAGCAATTCCATCAAGCTAAAGGGGCTTAAGTATCATAACTTGAATTTGAGATGAATATAATGTTTAAAGTGAATTAGTATGTAGAAAATAATACTTTTACTTAGTTTTTGGCTAAATGTGTGGAAGAATCGTTTATATTTCTAGAAAAGTTATTATTTTATAATTGATTTTATTTCTGTTAGTGTATATATTATAGAGCCATAAAAGTCTTTGCATTTGATATTGTTGTTACATATCAATGTATATGTAACATATATCAATGTATCAATGTATTTGTAACATATATCAATAATATGTTATTGTTGTTAGATAATACTTTGAATTAGTATTTTAGTGTCTGAACTCTAAACTTTATATGTAAAGTTTGTGGTCAAATTACTTCTCTAAGGCTCTGTGATACTGTTAGTAAACTCCACTTAATTATATCTGTAAGTATCAAATTTGTTAAACATCATTGTGGAGTCTGCTAGAGTTTCTTGACTGATGAAAATAGAGAATTTAAGAGTAAAAAATACCTCATTGGAATAGTAATTAACAATATCTTTAATATGTACTAATGTGATGATCTATAAAAGAATTTATAATATTAAATTGGACTCAAAACATTTTGAAAAGGAATAATATTTTGAATTTTTAGGATGAATATAAATATAGTAAGGATCAAGGAAAAATATCTTTAAATTTAAGGTGATTAAAAAGATATTTTTTAAAAAAATATTTTATGTGTTCATTTTCAAGCAGAGATAGAGATAGAGAGAGAGAGAGAGAGAGAGAGAGAGAGAGAGAGAGAGAGAGAGAGAGAACGAGAACGAGAACGCACCAGGGCCATCACCTTGTGGGTCTGGCTTATGTGGGTAATGGGGAATTGAACAACCCAGGGCCTTAGGCACTGGAGGCAAGTTCCTTAACCGCTGAGCCATCTTTCCAGCCCAAGATATTTTACGATGGTACATTAAACTTTTTTACACAAGTATGTGCCCACACAGAGGGGTGACTTGCCAGCTCATTTTCTCATTCTCCCTCTGCTTCTGGGATTGGCTCATCATATAACCCACACCATCTTCAGTAACCTGACATTCTGTTTGTTAGGTAATGATAGAATGCACTAGA
Organism: Zapus hudsonius; assembly: GCA_004024765.1. Classification (NCBI taxonomy): domain Eukaryota; kingdom Metazoa; phylum Chordata; class Mammalia; order Rodentia; family Dipodidae; genus Zapus; species Zapus hudsonius. Next base: position 124,228 of record PVHP010000788.1, on the reverse strand, counting down.
ACCTGGCATTGGCCCTTGCTATAGAACAGGCCAGTTACCATGTTACCTGCAGTAGGTCCTGGACATTCAGGAAAGATACCTTCTTAGACCTTCCAGAATTTTCACACCTCTCCAATTATAATAGCTTTCATTAAAGCACTTTGATGCTAGCCATGGTAAGTTGGCTTTCTCACATACAGCCAGCAATTTTTCTTTGTTTTATAAATGTTTACATTAATAATTTTAGGCAGTTATGTAGAAGTTTCTAAATTAGTTGTAAATAGGGAAACATAGTAGCTTGACCTCTTTTCAATGATAAAAATTAGTATTACACAATTTTGCATTAGGGAAATGGGTGAATGATCCCTGTGCTGGGCTTTTGGTGTCACAGGATGGGGATCAAAACCATGAATCCTAGAATGCTCTTATTGTAGTCTTCACACACTCTGAACTGGGGGGATGGGAAGGGGAGGGAGGTAACAGACAAAGTAGCTGTGCTCCTGAATCCTCTGGAGAGGTGGAGGAAGCACCCATCTCATTGTGAAGGGCAGGCAGTGTAAGGACAGCAAGCTAGCTAAGAAGTGACAGGGAAATGGTGGAGACAGATCTCTTCAGTCCTCAGTGTATTAGGGCTGAGCTAACTCTTTGGGACTTGGTAATCATTGTCTTACTTTTTCAGTCAGGTCTAATGGTGCTTTGTAAGCAATTGCCTGGAATGATTGTCAAGGAATCATGTGATTTTTGGCTCTATGTGAGCTTTTCATTCTCTATTTCTAGGTATGAAATAGGCCAGAACATCAGGAAAATGAGCATTTTTTTTCTTATTAGTTTAGTTGTCTCTTTTAAAACTTTCTCCTATCACTAAAGAGAAACAAAAGTCTTTCCAGAAGTCCTCACTCAGCCTTGGGCTCACCTGCATGCACTTTGCCCATGTCACCTATGTTTCTCAGCTCATGTTTTCAAGCAGATGTGGCACTGTGGCACAATGTGAATTTTTTTTCATACATCCCATATGGAAGATAATCACGTTATAAAGAGGATGTCATTGCTCAGTGTATGGGTCTAAGCTTGTTTATAACTTGACTTTGATACCTATGGCACTGCTTTTATTATTGATATTTTTATTATCCTTAATCAGATACATTGTACGAGCAAATCTTATGATGTTACCTCCATTTCCCTCCTCCCTGTCCCCAACCCACTGGGGTCCCTCCTCAGTGGGTGTACTGGATAAGTCCATGCTGTAGAGGGTTATGAATAGTACAATAGGTAGCCAGGTTCCCCCTCCCTTTGTGTATAACACTGTTTTTGAGCACAAGCAGTTGGTTTATAATTGGGTTTAAGGCTCCCTTTTATTTTGGGTCGTCACTTGATCCATTAGTTTCTTACCATTTAGAAGGATCCCTTGAGTTTCATGATGGGTGAAAAATACTGTTTTCTTGCTTCTATTAAATGTATTTCCATCCTTCTACAGATTGTTGTTGTGCTCGTGAAATATATACGTTTTTTAACATATTATGCCCCTAACATAGCGCCTTATCTTCTATTTAGATATGGCATCATAGAAGGAGCAAACAAACGTTATCCTTGTGGCTGGAAAGATGGCTCAGTAGTTAAGGCACTTGTTTATAAAGCCCAATGGCCAGGGTTTGATTCCCCAATACCCACATACAGCCAGATGCATGACGTGGTGCATGTATCTGGAGTTCATTCGTAGTACTTAGAGGCCCTGCCATACTCACCTCCCCCTTTTTCTCTCCCTCCCCCTGCTCTCTGCTTGCAAATAAACAAATAAAAATATTTAAAACAATTATTCTTATCCCAGTTCATCTCATTTATGTTTGTTTATATTTACAAGTGCATCAACTTCCAGATGACAAATATTCTAATTGAAATACATTTTACATTCAGGTAGTTTCTGCACAATATCTTCCTAAATTCTTTGCCCATTTATGAGTCACATGTTCACATTTAGGCCTGTAATGTGAATTGAGGTAACTATATGTGGTTTTTGTCCACTTGAAATGTCTCTAATGTGTGGAAATTATGAAATATAAATGGATTTCTAATAATTGGTAAATAAAAGTGAGGGAATCTCACTGGTAAAGTGCTTATATTCTGTGCATAGTTAAATGACAATATTTTGATATATTGAATTAGCTTTTTGAGATTTGTTTCATTAATGTTATGAAAACAACCCATAGTTACACAATATGTGGTTCACATCATATTTCTCTTGGACGAACTCTTCTGTGTTTACTTGTGGTTCTTTTACCAATGTTCTTTCTCCAGGAAGAAGCAGCATCTCTTGTCTTCAGTGTTTGTTCCAATATCTAGCTGTTAGTGTTGTTTGCTCCTGTTGGATTATTACCCTTTCTTCACAGGGTCTCTGCACTTGGTAGAGTGTTATAGTTGTCAACATGAAGTGAATATTCATGAACGTTTTAAGGATGTGACTGTGTGTATATATTTTCAGGCTTTCCTAGAAATATACTTTTAAAAATATATATATTAATAAAACATTTGTACCATATTTCAAACTAACTTCTAATATTTGACTTCTTATTCTTATTCAAAATTCTTATTCTTATTCAAAATAGTATGGCTTAGAAAGAATTATGAGTGAAGAGCGGAGTCTTTCCTTGTTGGCCAAAGCTATGGACCCCAAGCACCCCAGTATGATGACAGATGTGGTTAAGCTCCTTTCTGCTGTGTGCATTGTAGGGGAGGAAAGCATGTAAGTGTTTCTACTTCTCTGTGTATAAAATTAACTGTGAACCTTTGAATCATTCAATTCTGTCTCTTCTGTTTTAGAATGTAAATGCTGATGTTCACTAGTTGGTTTAGTTTCTTATTGGTTCAATAAAAACGAGCACTAATTCTCATAATCGATTTACTAGTTATGGGACAAATCCATTCTATGAAGAACTGATTTCTTTATCATGTTTATTTTAAACTACTTTAAAAATCAAATCTTTTATAAATCTAAATTTAGGGTAAAATAGACAAATAGGTTTTGTTTTTTGCCCATTTTTAAAATATGATTTAATCTGTGGGTCATGTATATCTCTTCATAAAGTCAACTATATTCCTTTTTGAAAATTTATATTTAGGACAGATTTATTAAATTGTATATGTATCAGTGCTTTACAGGTTGAGGACACAGTCTTTGACTGTAAAGTTAGGTAGTAAACCTTCATATCTCTTAACTAATTTGTTTATAACTAGAAGCCCATTCACCATACATACTGAAGACAATCATAAAATGCTTTCCCATTTTGAAAATAAGATTCATTTTCTGGGGTGTGAGGAATTATTTAAAATGCATTTTGAATAGAATAAAATCATGAAGACTGAACAACTAAACAACAGAAATGGTTCTCACTCCCAGAAATGGTTCTCACTCCTGACAATAGAAATGGTTTTCACAGTCTCCTGGTTTTGGAGATAGTTCCAGGTTCAAGTTCCAAAGAACTAGGCTTGGTCTTTGCTGTCAACATGCCAATTAAACAGATGGGTAACAGTGAAAGCCTGGGAAAGAGATTTCATGAATGTGTCCATTGCGAGGAGGAGCAGATCAAGAGTATAGTGATTCCAAGTCCATCCCCAGGGCACTGGACATGAGTCTTAGGTTTAATGAAGGAAAAATTGGAGAAGAGCAAGAAATATGCATTAAACACAGGAAATATTTAGATTTACGTGACTCAGAACTGCCTGACATCTCTGCCTGGGAGATGAGTTCTTTTCTGATACCAGAGCAGCTGTGTGAGCTTTTAGCATCAACCTCAGGCTCTGCTGAACCCTTACAGTGTCACCCTAGGCTAGGGTCTTTGAAGTGGCACTCCCTGTGTTCATTAGTAAGTCAGCCTTGGAAGGACCAGCTGTGGCTGCAGTTTGGATTGAGACACTTAGTGGGGCTATATTTAGAGATTCAAGCCACTACTTTAACCTGCCTCTTTGTGCACTTGTAGGTGTCTGTAGAAGAGTAGCTAAGAGCTGTGGAAAGCCAGGCAGCTAAACATTAGTCCTTTCTCAATTAAAAGAGGTTGTACATTTTGGTGTGCAAATCCAAGAGCTGATATGTATCATGTTTTGTATCTTGAATGTGAATCTTTTTTAGCTCTCCCTTCCCATTTTTCACCCTTGGTTTTTCTTTCTTCTACTTATTTCTCTCTCTCCCTCATTGTTCCCTACACTCCTCTTGTTTCCTCCTACCTTTTCTTCCTCTTTCCTGTGGATTCTTCCTTTCAAAAAACATATATATTTCTTTTTTCTTCCTTTTTCCTTTCTCCTATTTTCCTTTGCTTTCTTCCTTACGATTTTCCTCCCCCTTTCTCCATCTTTTTTACAGTCATTTCCCTCTTTCTTTTTTTTCTCTGCCTTGTTAGTCATCTTTAGTCTCATTTCTGTCATTTCTTGACTTCATAGTGAGGGTCAACTCACTATGTGATGTAAAAAATTTTGGGCCTCAGTCTTCATACAGAAACCAAGCATTTCTGATAGCTAGGCCTATCATTCTTTTAATTAGAGGAAGTATATTCCTTACATAATTAGCCCCATTTTACACTTGATTATTTAGGGCATTTTAGTACTGTATATTTTAGGCTGCTACAATTTTCCATACTAGAGGAACATTATAATATAATGGTATAGGAATTTTAACGATCACTATACAGGCTTTCATGCTTATACATGATTTTAGATCCATGGCACCATTTAAAGATGGTACACCTTGAACAAGGTGATCAACCTTTTTCAGCCTTATTCTTCTAATTTATAATATGGGCAAACAGTTGAACCTACTACATAGAGTTGTTATCCACACTGGAATCCACAGTAGGATGATACTGGGCAATGATATTGCACTGCGTTTTTCTGAGAGCTAGAAGGGATTTTAATACTTTCATCAAAAGGGGATGAAAAATATTTGAGGAGATTGATGTTCTTTACCTGATTTCAGTATTACACAGTGTTGACATGTATTAAAACACCAGATGCTATCCTATGAAGTGTACAATTTTTATGAATCAATTAAAAATGAAAATAAAACAAATGGAGTTAATAAGGGCAAAGTAGTTCAGATAAGTGCTGGCATGTAGTATGTGGTTTGTAGACACCGGATAAACATCTTCATAAAGTACTTCCAGGAATAAGTTAAAATGTAGAATATGCTTAGAGTGGTGCTTTATATGAGACATGAAAGTCAAGTGCCATATGTATTTTTTCTTCTTATTGTGGCAACTGAAGAGTGGGGAGCTGACCTGAAAAGGAGACCTAGGAGGGAGGGAGGACATCAAGGGTTAGTAGCAAGGGGATGTGAACAGTGCATGGCACATATGTATGAAAATGTCACTGCAAAATCCATTTTTTTGTACAATTAATTTGCATTTATAATTGCAATGAAAAGGAACTGGGCTTAATACATGGTATGTGCTTATAAGCTGCTTCTTTTCTTTCCTTGTAAATTGAGACCTTTAATATACAAACATATTGCAAAGTGTTCATATTCTTTGAGTTATACTTTCTTCCATCCCTGTCCCACTGAGGGCCCTCCTCAGTGGGGTCATCTGTAATGGGCTCATGGATGAACCAGTCAGTCTCTGTGGTGGGGATAATGCCTCAGAATACACCTTCCCACCACCCCAATGACTCTTCAGTATGCTACTTCTGAAATGCCACTGGCTGCCTAGGCATAGCCTCTTATTTGGCCAGATAAAGTAGTTGCATTACAACAGTTTTGTTATTCCTTACAATTAAATTAACAAACTCCAAATTTCCAATAGCCTTGAAGAAGTTTTAGAAGCCTTAACTTCAGCTGGAGAAGAAAGAAAAATTGACAGATTTTCTTCTATTGTGGAAGGCCTTCAGCATAACTCAGTCCAACTGCAAGTAGGTTTCATTTATTTATAATATATTTGACTGGCATATCATATGTAATTGTTTCCTAAGTTTAGTTTTTATAATAAACATATTACAAAGCTCTGCATGCCCTGTAGCTTTCTTTCATAGCATGTTTTTAAGGAATTTATAGAGTTATCGTTTGTATTATCATAACTTAATTTTGCAAATACTTCTTGAGCAACACCTACAATTCCTTCCTTAGTTACATTGCAGTAAACTTGCTGGATTTCTTTATAAACATACTATAGTCCAACGGATTACTCCTGTTGTTTGCCTAATTTCAAAGCTCTTTGGTCAATTATGTGAATTATGGCTTTTATTGTAATGTTCGTTAATGAAAAGTTGAGAGTTTATATGAATAACAGTGCATCTCATTCTTAACAGTATTTTCCTCCACAAAGCTCACCTAGCCTTCATCATTTTAACAGAGTAGTATTTATTTAATTTCTATTTCACATAATAGACAATATGTATAGTTCTTTTAAATTGATTGAGCCCTGGCAGGCCTGGAACTTGCTATGTAGACCAGGCTGTCTTTGAACTTGTGGCAGTCCTCATGCCTTTGCCCCTCCCTGCAGAGTTGCTGTGATTATTGGTGTATACTCCTGGGCCCGGTTCTAAACTTGATCATTTTTGAAAAGAATGCTGATTCCTGATTCCTACTTCTGGACTGTAAACATTAACTAGGTGTAGTGTGACTTGTCCTTTGGGAATTTGACTCAGATTCTTGGATGATTTAATGAGTTGCAATGTTTAGAAACTAGCATGCTAATGAATATAAAGAAAAGTGAATTTAAATTTTATATGAAAAGTTTTAATGTGTGAAAATATACAGGTTTAATTCTTTTAGAAGGTATGTATGGCTTGGCCAGTTTGTTCGTTTGTTTCTAGGTATGATAGAGAAAGCAAAATCTTAAAATTGAAAAGCATTGTTACAATTAAAAGCAAATGTCAGATGACTGTGTTGGGAGTGGTTAGTTATGGAACTGCTCCTGGACTTATTTCTCTTGGCAGTAGTCAGGATTACATCTCTAACACAGGGTCCTTGTTTAGGCTTGATTGAGGGTGGGACACCTGTATTTCCATCAACTGTATTGTCTGCAGACTTCCAAATACTCTTACACATATAAATATTTTAAAAAGTAAAGTACTGATACATATATCAATATAGGTAAACCTTGAAAATATGCTAGATGAAAGAAGCCAGATACAATAACCTCACATTGTATGATTGTATTTTTATAAAGTGTTTGGAATATACCAATCTTCAGAGACAGAAGTTGGTTAAGGAGAAAATGGAGGAATTATGGGATTCCTGTTAAAGGTAAAGGCTTCTTTAAAGAACAATGAGATTGGTAAAATGGATTGTGGCTAGGGGTATACATCTTAATATAGCAACAACAAAAGACTAAACGGGTAAATGACACAGTGTGGATTACGAAATCCAAATAAGACTGCTTGAAAAATTACCACAAAACTATCTGCATATGCTATATATGCTAGCTGACCTTTGAGTTTTCAGATAATCTCATGTCTGCCTCCCACCTTGCGGCACATAGTGTGCTGGATTAAAGATGCTTCCTTTGTGCATCCAGCTTTAGATGAATTCTGGAGATCTGAATTCAGGTTGCCTTGCTTTTACCCACTGAAACATCCAACCCCAGTCCATAATTTCTTACCATCGCTTGATCTTTCCACTGTAAGATTTATCATACTTTGTCAATCTTCAGTTGTCAGATACTTGAGTCCCTCTCAGTTTTTGGCTGTTATGAATAATGCTGCTGTGAATGTTTGTGCAGGTAATTTATTTTTAATTACGGCATATTTGATGATAAGTGAATAGAGGTATAATGGCGGGAGGCTATTTGCAAATTGTCCTTTGACAGATGTAGAAATTGTGTGTTTAATTCAACTCATGAGACTTGCCAAGATACAGGTGGCTGGTTACAGTTGAACATAATTGCTTTGATGAAACTATTTGGCTGGTTGTAAGTAAAAGTATATGTTCTGTTACAATTAGTAGTATTTGTAATTTTTTGGTGTGTTATAAATACTGAAACACATTTCTTGACATAGTTATTTTTACTTTTATTTTATTTTTTTTTACTTTTTGAACCCCCTTTTTTTACTACTTCCATACATATAGATGACATAGCATGATCATAATCTCCCCCCTTCACTGAATCTCTTTCTTTACGACTAGTCTCTCATCTATTTTGATCTCTTCATATTTTTCTTTCTCCTATCATGCAGGTCTTCTGTAGGTAGCATTAGCCACTGTGAGCTCATGAATACCATGGCCACTTTGTGTCAGGAAGATAGAATTGTAACTATTCCTCTCCTTCCTTTTGCTCTTACATTCTTTCCACCACGTATGTAATGGTTCCTAACCCTTGGAGGGTATGATAGTTGAACATAGTCAAAACTTAAGTTTCATCAAGAAGTGAAAGGTTATGTTGGCACCTTTTAAATTTAGTTTTTTCTAGCTTTCTGATACATTCAGGTTAAAATTTCTGTCTGGTGATTAGCAGACAATAGGAAGAATTTCTCCAAATTCTTGTTTTCCCTTTTAAGTCACTTTGTTGCATTCTTGATGAAGGCCTCTCTTTCTTATTAGACCTAACATATGAATTAGCTAGCAGATTGCAAGTTAAAAGAATAATAGATTTCTTCTTCCAGAGAACTCTTAACCCCTAGCTCTAAGGAAAAAAAGATAAGGTGGGTTCGCTTTTCTGAGTATTACTCATCATGCTCTTCTAATTCCTTTAAAATTATCAAGGATACTTTAATAATATCTAAAATTCTTTCTTCTTAGGATGTTTCTAATTTTTCTAAAAATAAGGTATATTTTCGAACTATCTGCTTATCACTTTTTTCATAAAGCTGTTCTAAGTACCCATTTTATTCCATTAGTTATCTAATTTGCATTTATTAAAATGTACTAGTGATGCTGTTATTAGCAAATCAAATTAAAAATAAAAGTTGTTTGTCAGTAAAATAGAAACCAATAGTTTGCATATAAATTGGATTAAATGGATGATAGTAAAAAATAATGAGAACTTTTAATTGTTAAGTATATGTATGCAACATGCTTTTAAAAGAAAAAAAATGTTACTTTTTAATAGTCCAATAACAAAGATAGTTTGACTGCCTGTGATTAGGACAGAACTGAGCATATTTTGTTTTTTTTCTCAAGCCTTAGTTTCATTTTTAGTAAGTAAATCATAGGTGCAAATATAAATATCAGACTTAAATATACATTATTTTCTTTTCTCAAATATATCAGATGAGTTTTTCAGCTTTAAATAACCTAATCCAATTATTTAAGCAAAAAATACTGTAGTGGGGTGAGCTGGGGATTAGGTTAAGGTGGAAAAGAAGGGGCTGGGGAGATCTAATTGGTCCCTGGAGAGTCAGAGGTCCTTCTTTTAAGCCATGTATGTGAGGAAGAGACAGAATTACCTGTTAGGTATTTCCTGCCCCAGGTTAGCAGGGAGACAGGTGGTAGGTTCATACCTGACCAATCAGTTTTAACACCTAGGTTTCAGCTCTAGGGGAGGGAGTCTATGGAGCCTTCCTGAAACTGTCACAATACTATTGTTTTGTATACGTTTGGTAGGCCCAGGGAATGTGTTTGAATAACATATAGCCATATTCTAGCAATGTCCTGATACAAGCACCAATCCAAATACCCTACCATTGCTTTAAGAAACTAGGGACAGGCAGACCTTCTGTCACAGCTGTCCTAGGACAACCAAACTGCTTGTCACAGGTCCAGTCTTTATTGTATCATTGTCCTTAGAACCAAACTGCCTGTCACAACCAAACTTCCATGTGTCACTGTCCTTAGAAGAGAACCAAATTGCCTGTTGCAGATCCAGTTTTCTTTTTATCATTGTTCATAGAAGAAGGTTCCTGTTACTTTCTCCAGTACCTGCCATACTTTAATTTTCTCTTACAGTTTTTCTTTGTCTATGGACTTTGTTTTGCCTCTTGTCAAAACTGTACTTTGCTAGGGTCTCAAAAGAATTTTCTGGATTTCAAAGTTTGTTGAAGCCATTGTTTTTAGTCAGGACTGACCTAGTTCTACAATATTTTTTGTTGGTAATGATATCAATGTATGGAAAGCCTCATTTTTAATTTTTGTTTTTGGTGGACATTTGGATTTTTTTCTGTGTATATATCCATCTGTCTTTAGTGACAGGTGACTACCTGTCCCAGTGGGCTCATGACTGGAACATAACGGGTCTGAGGTTTCTCCGCACTTATAAATGTACATGTTAGTGTTGCATGGTTTGATGGGCACTGTCAACAAACACAAACTCTGTCAAAACCAAAAGAATCTTATTAGCATCCTCATTAATAACTGTAGTTTAAGCCCTTTAACATACCAAGCAGGTATCTTCTTATATGTTTTTTAAATTAATTTTTTAAATTTTTATTTATTTGCAAGGAGAGAGAGGGAAAGGGAGAGGAGATGACACAAAGGCCTCTTGTTGCTGCAAATAAAACCCAGATGCAGGTGCCACTTTCCACATCTGGCTTTCTGTAGGTAACAGGACTCCCAAGCCAACCAGTTTTGCAAGCAAGCTCTTCCTTTAACTGCTAAGCCATCTCTCCAGGCCTTCTTACATATTTTAATCAGCGTTTCCTCCTTGTTTGAGATGTTAATTCACATGCAACATGTTAATGAGTACCAACTTCTTATTGAGGAAGGAAGAAGTCTAGGCCAAATTTTCATTCACAACAAACCTGGCCATTGAATTAAAGCTGACCCCAATTCTGTCCATTGCAGAACTACTTCCACTGTCCATAAGTATGTGTAACATACATATAGTCAGTCAATTTCCCTTCTGAGAGACCCCTCAGTGTAGCTAGGGGAATCTGAGTTTGGAGCAATTTCCAAATTTGTTGAGCAATTCATGGTGCACTGCTAGTGTTTCCCTAAATATGTCAACATAGTTTTTGAATACCTTTATGGTACAAGTCACAGCATTTTAACCACCACCATAGCTCTAAAGCTTTGACTTAGGTACTCATCAGATACTGATCAATAGCTGCCTATGTCATGCTTCTGTGGACCGCCTATGAATTTTTAAAAATAACATACCTCTGGTGATATCATTAATCTTTTTGAAACACATAACTGTTGTTCCTCAAGTTTATTTTTATTTATTTATTTTTAAAATTTAATTATTTTCAAGCAGAGAGAGAGAGAGAGAGAGAGAGAGAGAGAGAGAGAGAGAGAGAACGAACGAACCAGGGTCACCACCTTGTGGGTCTGGCTTATGTGGGTCCTGGGGAATTGAACCCGGGGCCTCAGGCACTGGAGCCAAGTGCCTTAACTGCTGAGCCATCTCTCCAGCCCATGTTTATTTTTATTGTGGTAAAATGTACATAACATAAATGTGACATTTGAACTATACAGGTCACTGGCATTTGATAAATAAATAAATGGTGATAAATGATATATGTCTATGGTGGACATTTCTTTAATCTAGAACCTGTTATCTAAAGAAGAAAAAGATAGCAATATTGTCCAAACATTTGGTGTTCCTAGAACTCTTACTAGATGAAAACAACTTTAAATGTATTTAGTTATCTGTTATGCACATAATCTTAACATATGACACATTATGGCATGTGAAAGTGCAGTGGGTGGTCATATGTAGAAAACAAAAATAAATTGAATATATTTTCTTAAAATGTAGTATTAAAATTTAATACTTAAGAATTAGGTTATTTTTTTTTTTTTAAGGTAGGGTTTCACTCTAGCCCAGGCGTCATGACCTAGAACTCACTATGTAGTCTCAGCATCTGTTGCGGTCAACATTCTAGTTGCTGTGCAGAAAGAACCCAAACAAAGTGGCTTGTGGAGGAATGGGTTTATTTGGCTTACAGACTCAAGGGGAGACTCCATCCTGGTAGGGAAAATGATGGCATGAGCAGAGGGGTGGACATCACCTCCGCCACAGCACTGCAAACAGCGGCAGGAAGGTGTGCCAAACACTGGCAAGGGGAAGCTGGCTTATAACCCCATAAGCCCGCCCCCAACAACACAGCTTCAACGAGGTTGTAAAACCCAAACTGCCATCAGCTGAGGATCGATCTATCAGAACACATTCATTGGTTTGTGGGGGACACCTGGGTCAAACCATGACAGCATCCTAAACTTGAACTCACAGTGATCCTCCTACCTCTGCCTTCTGAATGCTGGGATTTAAGGCGTATGTCACCATGCCTGGCTGAAAATGATTGCTTTTTTGAAACTTGCTCAATGAGTCTGGGCTCTATTAGTCTGGGTCTTCTGAAAGTACAAGGTTGGCTGGGCAGGGCCTCTGGGAATTGTCAGGGAATCTGACAAGTGGTGGAGAAGGTTCAGAAATCTGTCAAATAGAGTTGAGGGGTTGAGCGATGGAAACGTAATAGGAGAGCTGGGGATCAAAATTTAAAGAGTACCCAGCTGATTCCACTGCACTTCAGTGAAGTACCCAAATTCTTGCCTATAAAATTAAAGAATTAAAATTATTGACCACCAGAGGATAAGGTATAGTGGGAGACTTTATTCAAAAGAAAATGTAAAGTTACAGAGCTCTCCAGCCCCTAGTATGGAGAGAACATGTGGGAGAGGTTTTAGAAAAATCTGTGCTGGTCAGCCAAATAAGCAGAAGGAGGAAGGATTTGAGAGGGTTCCCATCATGAGAAGGAAAGGTTCATGTGGGAAAGATTCCCTCTCCAAACTCTGGAAATTAATGGGTCCTTCTGCTGGCCTGCCATGTGAGAAAGGAAAGAGCACAAACTTCCTGTCCCAGGTGACTTATTTCACCCAGGCTAGGTAAGTCAGACTGCTTTGGTCTATCTTTGACCAATACAGTTTCAGAATTTAGGCTTGAACTCAACGGAAGGGGGTCAGACATAGAATCTGTGGAACTTGCCTGAAAGTATGAGTTAACTGTCACAGGAGAATTGTGGAAGTGTCTCAAGGTTCCTGAAATGCCAGAAGAGCTTGACAAGGCTTAGAGAGGACATGGCAATCAGAAAAAGGATGGTAAAATTGTCCCATGTGTCTGTTTCCTTTCTCTGCTCATGCCCCAATCTATTATAAGTAGCCTGTGAGGAGTGTGTCTTCTACTCAGGTGCCACCATGGTCTCAGAGCAGCAGTTGGAGCTGTTTGTCATTTCTGTTCCCTATGGTCAAAGATCAAGAGAGCTACATTTTTATGCCTGCTGTCTTTTATGCAAGATAATTTAGTGTTTCCTTAACTTAAAATAAATCTGTCTCCTAATTCTGCTCAGGTTAATTATAGAGTAGCTCTTTCAAAATCTGGTTGGGCCTTATTTTTCTAGCTCGGTAAATGAACAAAGCACAACACAAGTTTTCAAAATTTCAAAATTGAGTATTTCACCCACTATAAAGTTAAGTCTCATTAAAACAGTAAAAACAGAGAAATCTTTCTTGAGTTGTAATCATTAGAAAAACTGTTGAAATAAATCATGTGGAAGTGTGGTTTTGGATCCAGTCAAGTTTGTGTGATATAATTGATTTTTTTTCTCTGTCCGTTTGTCACCCCAAATTCACCCATGCTTTACTTTACCACAAACCAAATAAAGTCTTCTGATAATAAATGCTCATATCTTGATTTCCCATTTTTTCATTTTATGTATCTTTCCATCCCCCTCCCAAAAAGAAAAATCAGTGTTAACTGATTATTTTTAATTTGAAATGTGCTATTCTAACACGTACTGAGGACCAAACAGAGAAGCATATTAATAGAGAATTTATCCTTAGGCTTGTTATTGGGGCCGAGAGGTCAGTTTTTCTTAACTAGTCTCTATTTTAGTTACTACTTTTATTGAGGCTCCTATCAGTGGGGTTGTCAACCTGAATCAACTAAAATATCAAACATTAAGATGGATTGGTACATAGCATGCCTTTGTCCTAGCAGACTTAAAAGTAGTAAAGCATCACTATTCTAATGTGAACTCACATTGTCATATGGAGCACACCTAAAAGAAGCTGGTGGTTAAAATTATCTAGAATTACAGCCAGTATTTGCTGTCTTCATAGTATGTGTCTTTGTTAATGCTCCTATGGAACGCTAGAAACTTAACTGATACTGCAAAGGGGCATCTTATAAAAAGCCAGTTAATTGCAGCATCTTGTAATAAATCAGTTAATCCTTCAGTTACTGTTAGGCACTGAACTCTGCCAGATGTTAGAAACAAAGAGGTGAAGGAACCATATTCCTGACCTTAAGAAGCTTATACTCCATTATTTAACACTACCTAACATTTGATATGAAAACCGTATTATTAGCAGTTTCAGCAAAATCTATGGGAAGATATAGAAGAAATTAATGATGTCTCTGGGGGATGTGACTGTCCAAAAATATTTCTGAAAAATTTGAGTTTGTGTTTTACATTCCTTATTGTTGTGGTCAGCTTCTTAGTTGCTGCGCAGAAAGAACCCAAGCAAAAGCGGCTTGTGGAGGAATGGGTTTATTTGGCTTATGGACTCGAGGGGAGACTCCATCCTGGCAGGGAAAACGATGGCATGAGCAGAGGGGTGGACATCACCTCTGCCACAGCACTGCAAACAGCGGCAGGAAGGTGTGCCAAACACTGGCAAGGGGAAGCTGGCTTATAACCCCCATAAGCTTGCCCCAACAACACAGCTCTAGTGAGGTTCTAATTCCTGAATTGCCATCAGCTGAGGATCGATCTATCAGAACACATTTATTTGTTTGTGGGGGCCACCTGGATGAAACCATGACACTTATCATGTGACTTCTAGCCCCACGAGTACTGCAATTCATTTCTCCTAGTCTTCTTATAGTGTGTATGCATTTTTCAAGCTTTGACTTGTTCTCTTACCACATTTATCATTTATAGAGCATTCAATAGGGATTATAAATAAAATTATAGAGCTTTAATCTGACACACGTTACTGTTTCTGTGTTTGTCTATATTATGCTGTCTGCTTAGTTTTTTTTCTGGTAATGCATGTATATAGAATTTAAAAATCTTTAGCGTTTCTTTATTTGTACTGGAGGCAAAATATTTCTCTATAAGCATCATTTACTCATCTTAACTTGATACATGTGAAATTTGATTGTGGAAAGAGAAGCAGATGATATCTGCCATGGGGTAGGAAAGATGAATAGCCCTCAAGTCTGTGTCTTCCAGGCTCAGAGAGTAAGCACTCACTGATTCAGATTAAATTTTTATTTAAGTATTTTGCTGGTGTTTGATTCTATTCTGGATATAACTCCTGATGCTGTTAAGTTTCTGAAAATGTACTTCATTCACCATTTTACTTATGAAATCATCTTCTTATTATCCAGGGTGAACATGTTGACTCCACAGTGACCCTTCTGAAAACAATTTGCTTTGAAGGCCTCCTTAGCAGATGTTCTAAATTCTGTCAGCCTAGTTGGCTCTGTTCAGGTGGCCTTTGAAAATATTGAGCATGCCTTTGAAATGGTCTCAGGCATTGCAAGTGTTAATGTATCTTGAATGTTGTACTTTTTGTTTGTCCGAAAAGGGTCAGAAATTGAAGGTTAAAAGCACATAAACTGTTCATTTCTTTCATATTTGTGCTGAGCAGAGTGAGAGATAGCAGTAAATTGTGTACTAGAGGGAATTTAGGTGCTATATATTAAAATATGAAGAAACCTCACTTATTTTCAAGGTTGGGAAGTGACTTTGTTGACTCAGTGATGTAGATAGTGGCATAGTCCCCTTCCTGTTCTTCTGATAACCTCTTTCTACATCTAATGATTTTCCTAAGATCATTTGCTTTGTTCTTAAGATTGCCTTTGATTGATGTAATTTTTGATAGTTGTTTATTTTTTATCCACTTTATTATCTCCTGCTCTGCTTTACCTTTTAGCTTCTGCCTTTGGTGGCACTTGCCCAGTGTTTGTGTAAGCTGCTTGTCTCAGCGGACGTCTTCAGCTGCTTTCCTCCCAGCATGATCACATGCCCCTACACCTCTTCAAGTAGAAGTTGTATTGTAAAGATACCTTTCTCATCTAAGAACTGCTTTTGATAATTGGGAATTTGTAATGATAGGATAAGTTCATACTATTTGTTTTCCAAACATCAGAATTGGACCTATGATATGTAATGCCCAGAGATAAATGTGTTCATATAGATTTATTTAAAGCTAAGTTCAAGGTACGATATCTCTAATGCCTAGCAGTACATTTGGAGCAGAGGAGAGTACTTTAGAGCCAATTTGAGTTGCATATTTTTGTCAAGTGATTGAATGTGGTGCATGCAAGAGGGTGTTTGGCCACTTGAAAGTCACTCTGTCCTTTGTAGAACTGCTAGCGTCACCTCTCTTGTGTTTCCATGTCCCAAGTACAGTGGGACTTCATGAATTCTTAGTGAACACATTGATACAAGGGATACTCTCGTTATCTATGTAGTTCTTCCCACGCTTCTCAGACTCCTGGTTCTTCTTCTGCCTCCTTAGCCCACAAATCACAATCTACAGTTGAATTCCCCTCTTTCTCTCTACTTCTTGGATCCTTCCATTTGGGAAAATGAATTTCACACACTGTTATTATAGAAATTTTATTTTATTTTTAAAATAGTTTCTTCAATTGCTATTTTATCATTACTGCTGTTATTATTATTGTTCAGACATGATAGGTATGACCGATTTAGAATCTCCAAAGGTAGCTGGGCCTGGTGGTACAGTCCTGTTATCTCAGACAGTCAGGTAGCTGAAGCAGGAGGATCAAAAGTTCAAAGTCTGACAGGGCAACATAGACCCTGCCTCTCCCATACCCTATCTCCCCCTACTTCCAGCCCCCCCCCCAAAAAAAAAAAGTAAAAAAAGTCAAGGGTTGAAGCTCAGTAGTGGTGCTGTAGCCTCAGTTCAACTCTTGGGACTGGTGGGTGGGAGAGAAAAGGTCCTGTTTTTTTCCCCTACCTGCTTCTTCTGTGTTCTTTTCCATCTGTCAGTGCCTTTACCAGGTACCTTCTGAACCTTCCTGTTATTAATCCTTGAACAACTGCATTTATTAGTGTTTCCCCCCACGTAGTATGCCAATTCCTAGTGTAGGACAAATTTCTTATAGCATAGTATGGTTTGGGGTTTGTAGTTAATATTTTCATTAGGGCAGACAACTTCTGCTGTTTACGTTTGCATATTCTTAGCCTTCTTTAGTGTCTCTAGAAATTATTGAATGTGGCCTAGATTCTGGCTCAGCACGTATAGCTGATATGCCAACTTTGTGTGAGAGCATATAATGCCATGGTTCTATGTATCTCCCCATCCATGGTTCTGTGTGTCTCCCCATATGCAGATCTGTATGTCTCCATGAACTCTTTGGTCTTTACCTTGGTTACAGATATTTTTTAATTGGTAAGGACAATCAGCATGCTTGGTGCACGTTTATATTTATAGATATGTTTGTTACATAAATCAATGGAAATGTGGGTGATAGGGCATGATAATGGCAAATTACCATTAATATTACCATTAATATTGGGAAAGGATTTTATAGACTTAAATTTTCATATATTTAAATTTTATTTCCTATTTTTCATTGGAGAGAACATTACCTTTGTGAACACTTTCTAGAAATAATTTGGTTTTTCTTCCCTACCCCCCAAATTTATGCCTCTGTTGTTTCTAACATCTACTTTCCATTGAAGAAATATTTTCTTTTATTTTTTGTATTGCTTCTTTTTGCTACTTTCTTAGAGTTATCTAATTTGTAATTTTTCTAGAACCTGGGTGGCTATTACTGATTTAGTTTTTCTAAATATAGAGAAACATGTAAATGCACATACACACAAATACATACATATCTATATTATATATTCATACTTTGCCAGACCTTTGAAGATTACCTGGTATTTTTGGGAAAAAAAGTGTTGTGGGTACAGAGTGAGGAATGACAGGGGAATGGAAAGAACATTTTAAACTTGACTTTTTAAAAAATATTTTATTTATTTATGAGAGAGAGAGAGAGAGAGAGGGGGGGGGGCAGACACAGACAGAATGGACGTGCCAGAGCTTCCAGCCACTGCAAATGAGCTCCAGACACATGCGCCACCTTGCGCATCTGGCTTTATGTGGGCACTGGAGAATCGAACTCAAGTCCTTCTGCTTCATAGGCAAACGTCTTAACTGCTAAGCCATCTCTCCAGCTTCCTAAACTTGACTTTTTGACATGAACTGGTCATAGCTGAACGACTATACTGGGAAGGTTATCTGGTTTAAGTTTTTTTTTTTTCTTAAAGTATGTTTTCTTTTTCTCCTCTCTGTGTTTTTAGTATATTCCCTATTTCTACTTTAAACAGTCTTAAGTTTTGACAGTAGAGGCATACTGGTCAGATTTCAGTGCTTAGATATCAAATATAACAATTACTATATATTTCAACCAGCAGGACTGAGACCCCTGTTGGTGTCTTAATCCAAAAACAGCATTTTAAATTCATATAAACCTTGCCTTAAGGGATGGAGAAAAGACAATTTAGGGAACAGCATGAGGTTAAACATATTGATCAGTAGTCTGGTAGTTTTGCTAGATTTTGGGTAGAATGTAGACACAGAAAAATAACCACTACCAACAACAAAGACTGCTTTGTTTCTGGAGAGAGAATTGTCTTTGCTTTTATATGAATTTTTGATGAAAGTTATAGTTTGGTAAGGAATAAAAAATCAAGAATTTGCAAGTGGGAATGCTGAATCTAAACTGAAAAATTTGCTGATTTTTAAAAAAGAATTATTTAATCTATCTAGTATAGGATTTGGTGAGCTATGGAGTTAATTTTTGTGTTAGTAAACTTCATGTTCGCTACCTTTGCATTTTTGCTGAAGTGTACGAGAGGTTGTCTGGCAAAATAATTCATGGCCTTGATTCTGGAATGCTGACTATATATTTTTTGTTAATAACAACAGCATCAACATTCAGGAGCCAGATGGGTTAGAAGACTGGGAATTTGAATTTCTTATTATTCTATGTTAGCTGCTATCCTCCAATAACTGATATTTATCATTTTCATGAAGGGTATGTTCAATTTCTATTGTATGTTTGTGGAATGATATTGAACAAGTGAATTTTTTTTGGGAGAAATACCAATGACGATGCTTCTCCAGATCTTCACACTGGCCTCCAAATAAATGAAATATTAAAAAAAAATAACTGAAACAGTATTCTTATGTTATTGATTAAAATACTTATAATTTTAATAGGCTTTCCAATGAAAGAAGATATTTGACAACATTTGAAGCAAAACCTCGATTTCTTCCCATTTTGTTAAATTTTCTTTAAAATGTTTGAAACCATGTCTAACTTTCTCTGTGTAAACTTGTAGGTATCTTGTATGCAGCTCATAAATGCCCTTGTTACATCTCCTGATGATTTGGACTTCAGGCTTCATATCAGAAATGAATTTATGCGTTGTGGATTGAAAGAGATATTGCCAGTAAGTGCCCTGCAGTCTCCTCATTAATATTTAAATTAGAAGAGCACTTGAGTGGGGGAAATTTAGATAAATTACCCTCAAGGATAATTTATCTGTGGGAAAAGGCTCGAGTATAAAAATCAATTTTTGAACTATAGATGATAAGATTTGAGTATTATTTAACACTTTAAATGTTTAAATGCTATAAATCAATTTGAATGGTTGGTTTATTGTTTATACATTATTATTTTTTTCATAATTGAAAGCACAATCCTTCATCATAATTTCTATTTAATGTCTGTAGAGTTTAAAGCATATTAAGAATGATGGCCTGGATATACAGCTGAAAGTCTTTGATGAGCATAAGGAAGAGGATTTGATTGAGTTCTCCCATCGCCTTGAAGATATTAGAGCTGAGCTGGAATATCCTTTTGTTCTGAGGCCTTGTCAAAAGACTTCATACATCTACTAGATATAAAATAACTAGCCAGCTTTGTAAAATAATTATTTTCTATATAACATACATGAAATTAAATCAATATGCACTAGAAAAGTATTATTAGTTTGCAATATTTTTTAGTACACATACATGTAAATGAAATGTTAGTTAACAAAATGATTGTTAGAACAGCTTTCATATGTATGTAAAATACTGTTGTCACCTCCCATCCTTCTAGCATTAAGTGTCAGATAGCCTCTATCCACAGGTTGTTCCTTCCTGTGCAAGAGAGCATTTCCATGAAGGCTCCTTATGTAAGTTCTGTGGCTCTGCACTGTTTGAGACACCCACTAGAATCGTATTCTCATCTATGACGCCTACACTAGCTGTTATGCTGATGGTACCCTTGGATCTGTGGTGTCCCCACCAACTGCCTACTTACTCCCTTGGCCCTGACCTCATTTTCTTATTGGTTGTAGTTGTTTTTAAAGGGACCAAGAAAGAGTCACATCAAGTTACCATCCAGAATTTTACCCTGATTTCTGATGGCTAAACACAGCAGCACTTTTTCAAAGCATATTCTGTGTTCTATTATTATAGCTACCTCTGGTGCATGGTATTAATAAGTCCATTTGTTTCTTAACCATCTTACTGAAGCATCTGATGTTTACAATATGATTTGGGACACAGTTAAGGAAACTGGTGCAGAGGGATATTTTATTTCTATTCTTCAGCATCTTTTGTTGATTCGAAATGATTGTTTTATAAGGTAAGAAGTTATATGCTAATGTTCCTTCACTAAGAAAATCTGTTGTATTTTTTAAAATTTTATTTAGAAAAGCAAACAAGTTTTACTTCTTTTATAATATTGATTTATAAAACCTGTTTTTTCTCCTAGATATTTATGTAAGTAAAGTTAAAGTAATGTTACTGTTGCTTTTTAAACTCTAGTAGATTCCTGGCTATATCTTTTCTCAGTAAAACTGCAAACAATCAAATTACATTTATTATATGATGTATAATATTTTGTGGTTATTCCTTAAGCATCAGAAATACTATTGATAAATTGCTTTCTATAAGCTATAGGCATGGTGGATTAAACATTGCTTTCATTAGTGTTTAGATACCTAGAAAGTACCTTAATAATATAGGTCTGTTTAATATTTCTAATGTACAAAAATGCCACCCACTGTACAAATCAAGTTTTAGTAGAATATACTGGCTATCTGATAAATTTTTAAATTTTTGTTTATTATGTACACCATAAATGTACTGTGAATGGATGTAAGTAAGCACCTAACACACTCTGGAAATTAAATATAATAGTGTAGGCAAAACTCTGAATCAATTTCCTGGTTGTATGCTTAGTAAAGTTCTCTATATCCCTTTTCAACTTTATTATGATTTATAAGAGAGTTAACATCTATTCAAAGGATATGTAAAGTCACTGCTAAATCTAAAACACTGTGTTATAAGTTTAGCCCTATTTTGGTATTTAATTTGATGCTTTCTGATTCTGATGTTATTTAAAATAATAAGCTTCCTGCTCAGAATTCTCCCTGCTTTACTTTCACTTTCTTGTCTAAAGAACCTTTGTTTACTCTACATTTGTTGATTCTTTGTACAATATTGAGTATTGTGCAATTGAGTACAAGACAATTTGAGAGCCACTGGCTTGAGAAGCTCTGTCACTCTTAAAACTGTGAATAATCTCATTGTATCGCAGAATGATCTTGAATTTGTGGTTATTCTCCTACTTTAGCCTCCTGTGTGCTGGGGTTAAAGGAGTGAGCCACTATACCTAGTCCATTATTTTAAAATAATAAATAAAGAAGAAATGACAGGGTGTTACAAGTGTGTAATACTCGCACTTGGAGGTGGAGGCACAAAAATTAGGAATTCCGTCTATCCTCAGCTATTTAGCATGTTTGAAGCCACCTCAAAAACTAACCAACCAACACACAACAAATTATAGGGCTAGGGATGTAGTTCAGTGTGTGAGATTTCCAGTAGAAGAATTATGATAAATAACAGCTGTGCTGTGTGTGTTACTAACACTTTAACTTTCTTTGCTAGGTCAGACAGGGCTTGCCTTGCCTTAACCAGGGTCTGGGTTAGATCCAAGCACCACATCGTCAGCATTGCACAAACCTGTCTTGGTGTCTCATGCACTTTCTATAATCTCAGCGTGAGGACAAGTTGGGATAGGGGTTGTGGTGGGTGGAGTGGTCGAATCAGGAGCTCATAGAGTGGTATGTAAAGCATTTTAGGTCATTGTAGGCTACATGAGACCCTGTCTCCAAACAGAAAAACAATAATGAGTGAAAATATTTCCTTCCTCAAAATATTTCTATATTTTGTTCCTTATCTGCTAGTGTCATTTTCCTAGCTTTTCACTCTTTATCAACTGTTTGAGGTCACTGTATTAATCATAATAAATGTGTGAAAAGCACCTAGAACATGCCCATGTCCATAGTCATCTCTTTCCCTTGAAAGCATTGCAAGCTACAAGCCCCCATATGAAAGTCTTTTTAGAGACTTGGGCAGAGCAGGATGTAAAGATGGTGACAAGGGACCTGGGGAGATGTCTGAGCAAGTACAAACAAACAAACACACAATAGCTTAAATATTAACCACCTTATAATTGCTACATAGAACTTAACAACTAAGTAAAAGTAAAAATATTAAAAATATTATTACAGTTGGTTAATGGTAATACTGCATTTCTGCTCTAAATTGAATCTTCTATTTCCTCTATATTATCCCCATCTCTGGTTGTATGGCTGGTTCTCTTCTGGTTAGTGAAGGCTGTGAGTTTGCAAGAATTCATGACCATTGTTACCTTCAGTGATTTGAATGTCTCTGTATGTGTCAAGGCTTTTATCTGTCTCATGACTAATCTTTTTGTCTGTGCACAGAGGACAAGGAAGGGTCAGTCTTCAGAACTGATCAAGCAGCACCTCCATTTTATTCCTTCTTGGCTGATGTATCATTTTAATGAAAGATTTAGGAATGAAAGTTCAAGATAAGTGCATCCTTCCTCCACATTCTCAGGCTTCCATAATTATAATTATTATTTATTCTTAAAGAAAAAGACTTCATTTCATGACTGAGAATAGTGGCCACTTAAATACCTTTATTATTCATCTATTGTTATACATTTTATGTAGATTTTTAATTAAACATGGTAAAACTTAACCCTGCTGATATACAGGTCTGTATATGTTGATGTTTTGATTTTATCTTTATACTTTGGTTTCACCTAACACAGATGGACATAGATTTTAGCTTTTTGGAAACCACAAGCATGTTTTATTGAATCCTTGTAATTTCTTTTCTTTACTTTTTCTTTGTTTTGGTCTTTTTTTTTTTCTTTGTTTTGGAGACTGCTGCTCACTGTGTATGCTAGGCTGGCCTTGAACAACATGCTTCAGCCTCCCCATTGCTGGTGTGCACATCCTGTTTAGCTTAATACTGTTTTAACTGCTTTTTGACATGACTCTTTACAAGTACATCTTAAAATAAATAACACATTGACTTTATCTTAGTAGTCTGCAAAAGTTCTCATTTAAAAATAGTGAAGCAAAATACTAGATTCCTTAGTTTTCACTTTTGGGATTGAATGAAATCATAACAAAATATGACTCCATTGGAGAAAGTTCAACAGAAGCAGCTGTGACTCTGGAAAAAAGGGAAGAAGTGCAGTAACTCTTGGAGTAAAAGATCAAGTTAGTACCAAAGTACTAGGTGCCTTGCCAGTACAGAAGCACTGTGGTCCTTAGACATAATGGGGGCTACTTTCTGCTGTTAACTAAAACTATTATAGAGGAAAGTAATACAATTTCAAAACATACTGCAACAAAATGGCCTTTTGTCAGTGAATGTAATGACAGTTAATACTCAACCTTTTATTATGATTTATATATATAATCCTCTGACAAACTGACTTAAATCATTGTTTATATAAGTTATTTTCTAAATAGGCTCTTCTGGAATCCACAACAATGTTATTCTGGGCTATTTGCCTGCTTAAAGATTTTTGCATGGAATTTAAACTGTATTATAAATGAAGTGATAGTGACCTTGTGGATTTGGGGAAAAATGTTAACATGATTTTTTTTAAGTGACATAATGATTTCTGTTGTTAAACTAAAACATTTTTATGATTAAAACTTTAGGATAACTTTAGTGAACAGTAACAGTAATGAACACATCATGTAACTTTTACATTATGTTATAAATGTGTATAAAGTATGTTCTTGAGTGTAAGTGAAATTATGGCTAAAATTCTAGAAGTTGAGAAATGATGTATTTGGAAGAAACTGAGAAAATCAAGGCAAAATAAGATAATAAAAGCTTCTGCTTTGGTCTAATTCAGAACAACTTCTTTGATGCATGTACTTTATGAAACTTGTTTATTAATTGCCTTTCCTGATAGTCAGCTGTTGCAAATCTTAATCAGCTCTATAAATGGTTCACTAGTGGTAAGGTAACTGGGTTGAAGACAGTAGATCATAGTTCATAGGGAAAGAAAAGTGACTTGGTCAAAGGGCCATCACATATGTAATGTGGGGGTGGTTTAGAGAGTAGAACTGTCATTGAGGAAGGAAATGAATCCCACGGGTGACTAGAGATATGCAGTCCTGTACCTCTTCAGAAACTACTCCATCATTTGAGTTGGCTTTGCAAAATCTCTTGTATTTCTTTCACATTTGTTGGCTTGAGTTAAGGGGATATTTTGAGGTTACTACAAATGTAAATACATGGACTCTGAGGATTTTAGTTCAACTTTAATATTTAGACATTGTAATCAAACTTTTCTAGTTTTCTATCGAATAAAATATTAATTTGATTTTATACATTTTACAGTATCAGCTTTATAATTTGTTTTTACAAACATGCATAAAGCAACATACTGTGTAGTTTAAAAATTGTCCCAATAGAACTTTGTAGAAATGATTTTTTTTTTTTTGGTTTTTCGAGGTAGGGTCTCGCTCTAGCCCAGGCTGACCTGGAATTCACTCTGTAATCTCAGCTGGCCTTGAACTCACGGCGATCCTCCTACCTCTGCCTCCCGAGTGCTGGGATTAAAGGTGTGCACCACCACGCCCGACTTTAGAAATGATTTTTTGATGTTTTGACTTTTATTAATGAAGGAATTACTGGTAGCTATTTTGGTATGATGATGCAGTTCTCTTCCAGTTGCTGGGACGAAGGAGCTGACCATAAGCAGCTGATGGGAAGAAAGGTTGTTTTTTTTTTTTTCAGGCTTACACATTTGTGGGGAAGATTTATCATGGCTTGGAAAGCATGGCATGAGCAGGATCTTGTTATATATATATGGAAGGAGTGTAGGTACCTGCCTGGAGCTGGGCTAATAAACCTCCAGGTCTTACCCAGTGACACACATCCTTTAGCAAGATTCCACCTCCCAAGTTGCCACCAGCTGGGAGTTGAGTATGAGGTGTCATAAACACAGGAGGTGGGTGGGGGTGGGGTGGGAGACATTTCACACTCAAACTACCACATTTGTGGGATCCTGAAAGGCTGAAGATCTCTGAAGACTACTTGTAAGCATTTGCCACTTCATCCTAATAACTTTTAAAAGGAAAAAAAAATTAAGTAAATGTATTACTTTTATAAGAAAACCATCCTGAAATCATAGTATATTTTCTAAAGGATTATAAAATTGTGAAAACCATGTATTTTCTTTCCCAGGCTAAGTTTTGTTATGTCACCTGTTGAAACCAAGTATGTAAATTATTGAACTCAAGTTTGTCAAAAAATATTTTGATGTAGAATTACATTAATTAGGTGTTTATTTCTTACTTTTACTTTTTTTTAGACAACAGTACTTCAAATTAATTGACGAGTGTGTATCACAGATTGTGTTGCATAGAGATGGGATGGATCCTGACTTTACATATAGGAAAAGACTAGATTTAGATTTAAGTCAATTTGTAGGTAAGTATTTCTGTTATTTAAATAGAGGTATCTGTCTCTTACTCCATGGGTTATCTCTAGGGTACTGGTTTTCCATGTTTGGTTGCAGATCTCTTGTGGACCTTTGATCCTCCTTCAGGGTCCCTAGTCTCATTACGAATAGAATCAGGTCTTGGGAAATGGCTCAGTGTTTAAAGGTGCTTGCTTACAAAGCTTGCCAGCTTGGGTTCAATTTCCCTGTACCCAGATAAAGCCAGATGCACAAAGTGGTACATGTGCCTGGAATTCATTTGTAGCAGAAAAGGTCCCTGGTGTGCTCACTTATGCTCTCTATCTTTGTTTCTCTCTAATTTAAAAAAAATGTTGAAAAAAGAATGTACTCTTTTATTTCACTTGTTGTGTTTTGTTTGCAAACATGTGTGCATATGCATGTGGGGCTGGAAGTTGATATTAGATATCTTCTTCAATCCCTCTTCACCGTATTTATTGAAGCAAGTTGTTTCACTTGAACTCAGGCAGGGCTCACTGACTTGGTTAGTTTGACTAGCCAGCTTTCCTTGGGATCCCTTGTTTTTGTGTCCTGATTGCAGAGACTGTAGGAGGACTAACCATTCTTACCTGGCATTTACTTGGATGCTGGGGAATCAAACTCTGGTATTTTTGCTTGTGAGGCACAGATTCATCTTCCTATCTCTTCTGTGTGTATCATTTCTTGTATATAGTAGTAGATGTATATTTATTTAATACATGATAGATTTAGTTAAAAGAAAACACATATTTGAAATTCACTTGATTACATCAAGATCACTTCCAAGTCATACTTCAGTCATTCTATAAGATAGTTGGCCTCTCTATGTCAAATTTAGTACTTTATATAAAGGATCACTTAGCCTTTGTTTCACATTAAATTATCATATGATCATATTAATAGGGAAAATAAACATCTTAGTTGTTTCTTTTTTTCCTTAATGTTTATTACTCTTGGTTATATTTCTTGGATTGTATGGTACATCTTCATCTCTTTATTTTTCTTTTCTTTTTTAAAAAAATATTTATTCATTTTTTAAGCAGAGAGAGAGAGAGAGAGAGAGAGAGAGAGAGAGCGAGAGCGAGAGCGAGAGCGAGAGAGAGAGCACACACCAGGGCCACCACCTTGTGGGTCTGGCTTATGTGGGTGGGTACTGGGGAATTGAACTGGGGGCCTTAGGCATTGGAGGCAAGTGCCTTAACCGCTGAGCCATCTCTCCAGCCCCCTTCATCTCTTTTGCAAAATCTGGATTGATGGAAAACTGTGGTATGTTGTATTCAACTGTCTCTTCTTTCCTGATGAAGACAAAACTTGAATGTGCTTAGTCTCATGTCTGTTTCTGCTGGTTTTGGTGTCATGCTTTAAATGGATTTTTCTTTTTCTGTATGCTTTTTATTTGCATACAGAAAGGCTACTGATTTTTTGTGTGTTAATTTTGTATCCTGCCACTTTACCAAAGGAATTTATCACTTTTAGGTGTTTATGGTATTGACATTTGGGACTGTTATGTATAGGATCATGTCATCTGCAAAAAGGGATAGTATCACTTCTTTCTTTCCAATTTGTATCCTTTTTATGTCTTTCTCTTCTCTTATTGCTTGGGTCAGAACTTAAAGCACTATGTTGAAGCACAGTCTTGAGAGTAGACATCCCTGTCTTATTCCCAATTTTAGTGGGAACTCCTTGACTCTTTTCCCATTGAGTATGATTTGGGATTTAGCAGATTTGTATATGGCTTTTATTATGTTGAGATATAAGCCCTCTATGCTAAGTCTCTCCAGCAGTTTGATCATGAAGTGATGTTGAATTTTGTCTAAGGCCTTCTCTGCATTGATTGAAATAAAAGACCATGTGTTTCTTGTGGATAAATTTATTAATGTGTTGGATTACGTTAATTGATTTTTGTATGTTGAGACATCCCTGCATCCCCGGGATGAAGCCTACCTCATTGAGATGGATAATACTTTTGCTGTGTCGTTGGATTTTGTTTATGAGGATTTTGTGCAGAATATTTGCATCTAAGTTCATCAGGTCTATAAGTTCATAGGTCTATAATTTTCCTTTCTTGTATCTCAGATATTTCTAGCATTGTAGTATTTCCTCTATTTTTAAAAAATCATCAGTAGTAGTTAAAATCTTTCCTATTTTTTTTCTATATTTAAAATCACAATTTAAATAGTTCTACAATTTAATTTTTTGTCATTTCAATTTTAGATGTTTGCATAGATCAAGCAAAACTAGAAGAATTTGAAGAAAAAGCATCAGAATTTTGCAAGAAAGTAAGTAACTTAGATATAAGTACAGGACTATGTGAGTAGCCTATGCATGCATGATTCTTCCTTAGGTCTTTGGCTGGCTAGTCCCTTCATGATGTACCCCCTTCAGGAATGCCATTCTCCAAGAAGCATTTCCTAAACCACTGCAAAGACTCAGCTCCCTTCTCCCAACCTTTTCTGTTCTTCTGTTATATTCCTTTCATTGTATTCATTATCGTATGAGACGTTATGTCATTATGTATCAATATATGTATATGTGAATATATTAGCTTTTTTCTCCTCTAGAAAAAAGACTGGAGATTTTTGTTTGCTTTACTCACAGTTGCTACAGCGTAAGGAATTCCTTGCTTTTCATAAGAACTAAGGAACCAAAAAATTTTTTTTTGATGATTATCTGGATAAAAATGTATAGAACTCATGTTTTAAATATTAGAGTAAGGGCTGGAGAGATGGCTCAGCGGTTAAGGCACTTGCTTCCAGTGACTAAGTCCCTGGGTTCAATTCTCCAGTACCCATATAAGCCAGACCCACAAGGTGGCGGCCCTGGTGTGTGCTCTCTCTTTCTCTCTCTCTCTCTCTCTCTCTCTCTCTCTGTATGTCTCTGCTTGGAAATTAATAAAAAATATTAAAAAAATATTAGAGTAATTCATAGTAAATCATAGTTTAGAGCCTTAAGAATGAAGTAATATCTAAAATTTTATGAAAGGTTTAATTGGTATATCTTCATTATAGATGGTACTGGGTGTTAGAATGGAAATGACCACGAGAGACCACTCTGAAAGGAAAGGTTTTAATAGGAGGAAAAGCGAGCTGCCGGGCACTTTTACCAAGGGTGGCGAAAAAGGCGCGCGAGACAGGTTTAGATCAGGGTTTTAAAGGGAAAAACGTTCAGGTTGGGGTCTGGTTGGTCACATGAGGTTGGGTGCGGGGCTCAGGGGGTCACGTGCTCTCAGGATCAGGAGTGGGTCGGAAGGACAGTCTCTCGGAAGGACAGTCTCTCAGGCCAGGTGTTGTTTCTTGTTTACAAGAGGAAGTCTTTATCTTTGATCTTTGTTGATACTGAGTCTGGGTTGGGAAGAGGATCAGGGCTCAGCCTGAATTCCCACCTTACACTGGGGTATATAAATTCATTTTTATACAAGTATGTAACGTACTCTGAGCATGTACTCCCATACTGCTAGCTCCCCTCCTATTCACTTTCTCCACACAGAACAGTTGGGTTTCTACTTTGATTTGGCTTGCCTTTTCTGTTGATTATGTTCACATCTATTGGATATTGCCAGCTTCATTTGTAGCAACATATCTGACTGTTCAGCCAATCCTTTCCTTCAAAGTAGCCTTTGACTCCTTCATTCTTGCTTGCCATGTACCTATTAGACCTTTATTTGGTAGAGTTATGTATACAATTTTTGGAATGAGTTCTTCAAATTGGTCAGAAAACAATTATAGTAACTGCCACAACAACCAGTGTACAACGAGTACTTACCAAGTAAAATTTTATTGCGTATGCATTGGTGACCTAGCCAGTCCTAAGTTTTACATAGAGAGAAGTCTACTTTTCTATGTTTTTATTTTTAAGCCTTCATTGTTAAGCATAACTTGAAAATACAAAGCATTCTTCCTTATGTCAAGAGGGTCATTTGAGAACATAAATTTCCTGTTTGTAAAGTTTTAGGAAGTCCCGAGAATCCATGAACACTTTCTGGGAGCTTATAGCCCAGACTGTTGGTTGCCTGCTATGGAGACAGCTATTAGTTGATATTGTTGTCATTGCTCTGAAGACTTAGTTGAGTAGAGAAAATTGATGCCTCATTTATATTGTAAAACATATTAATAGTTGATAGATGTTCTTTTGTAAGGTGACCCTTCCTCTAGCCTACTTTCTGAGCTTAGTAAGCACTTTCCCTAATGGGAAAGCAGTAGGTAGCTTTCAAAGACTAGATATAGATATCTCTGCAATAATAAAGGTTACACTTGTTATACTTTGTTGGCATATGGCATATACAAGTAGAGATAAATAAACATTTGCAGTAGATTTCTTTTAAATTGTAAGCTTTAAATGTAAATAAAAGAACAACCTTGTTCAAGGTTAGTTGCCTCTTTTAGCCAGAAATTGTATGTCTCAGGTATATTCAGAAAATACTCTTGCTCCATAAAAGATTTCTATTGCCATACCATCTTGTATATATCAGCAGAAATTTTGTTCTGATGGCTTTGTAAGGACACATGTAAATACTTTGCTTTAGGCAGGAAGCTATCAGAGTTGCTAGCTACATTCTTTATTTAGATGCATAAATTTGAAAAATGAAGACCAGAAATGTCAGGAAGTATATAGAGTGCATTGAATTATCAGCCTTCTTCTACAGTGGCACTAATACATTTACCCTAGGGAATGAAATTAAGCAGAGCCTCACCTTAACTGTGTTTCTTGACATTTTTGAGTGTAATTTTGTAAGTGTAATATTGCTCCAGCAACCCTTTTTAGAAAAGAGCACTATCATATTAGTTTTTATAAGGTATGATTTTAATAGAGACTCATTTTATCCCCAAGGCTACCGTGATTTGACTGTAGATATTATAAAAACTGCTAAAGCAAAGTTTATACTTCAGCTAATCCTTTCTTCTTCTTGCTATGATTGGTTTTAGTATTGTAAGTTAATTTTAATACATTTTATAAACTGTACTAATTATTATTATTTTTTTATTTTAAAATATTTTATTCATTTTCAAGCAGAGAGAGAGATAGAGAGATAGGTCAGGGACGGATGGTGGAAGTGCTTGGTAACTTCTGAGCCCCGAAGAATCAGTGTATCCTTTCAAGGTAGCATTGTTAGGTGGTGGTGCCATTAAGGGGTGGGGCCTACTCTCTGTTCATTCATTCCCTTGAGTCCGCTTGAGAGGTAAGAGGGTTCATATAAGTCAAGCAAGCCCAGTTTCCCCCGTCTGTTCTTCATGTAAACACTTGCTTGTTCTCACACATGCTCCTTCACTGCCTCCCCATGTCATGAGCTGATGGAACCGAGGAGTGGATTGACTGTAGAAGCCTGTTTTGTATCATTTGCTCTTTGAACCCCCAAACCTTTGCTCTAAGTAAGCCTTTCATAAGTAGTGTATTTCAGATATTTCCTTATAGTGACAGCAAGCTGATTAACACCCAAAATAAAATTCAACTTTCTTCTTCCTAAAAACTTTTCTTCTCCTGTTTTATATTTGTACTTTTATCCCTACATTACATGTTTCCAGCATTTCAAAATCACACAACACTGTAGTTTTCTTAGATATATATCCTCCCTTCCTCCCCCCACTTCCCCTCCCCTCCCCTCTCCCCTCCCTCCCCCTTTCATCCCTCTTATTTCCCGTTCCCCCTCCCTTCCCCCTTCCTTTCCTCTTCCTCCTCCCCCTCCCTCCCTCCCTCCTGCTTGTAGTCTCCCTCTGTCTTATTTGCTGGTAGTATTATGTTTTAGTGAGGTTACCTAGCTTTTTCTCTCCCCAGACACTGCTTACTAAAAGCCATAACGATGTTCTCTAGCTCCCTCTATTGACAGCACCTACCCCAGTGAAGGACATGCCTTAGGCACAGGGATAGAAATTGATTGCATAATGGGCAATAGGTAAGTTGGAGCCAGATGCCACAGTGTTTTTAGATATTATCGAGTGTTATGAAGACATGATATTTGAACTGTACTTTACAAAGATCAGCAGTGCTAAAAAAAGATTGGTAATGATGAAGATGAGCTTTATTTTGAGAATTTATTTTCAGTTGACATTTTTTATTAAGCAATTTGAGCATCCATGGACTTATCATTAACCTGGAATTAGAAGAGAGGAGCTGATCTGGTGATAGGGATTTAGAGAGCAGCTGTCTGTGACTGGTAATTGAAATGTTGTTATAAAGACAGCAGTTTATGAGGTGTGTGGGGTATGACAAGCAGGGCAAGTTTATAGTGTGCCCTCTGTAAAGGTTAAACTTTGTAGAAGGACAAAAATTGGTGGGAAGAGTTGAATGTCCAGAGTAAAGAGAAAGAAAGAAGAGTTGAGTGTCCAGAGAACCAGAAAGCTGTATTGTAATGGAACAGAAAAGAGGTTGAATCTGGAGATAGCTTTATCAGTATGTATACTGCCGTGCAGGCCTGTATGTGAGGAAGGGCCTCACAGTCCACGATGTTCAGGGTGGCCACCATTAGCACCTTGTGTGTCTAGGTGGACTTAAAGATGGCTCCCAGAGCTGAGAACCTGATCGTTTACAATTAATTTTTTTATTTAGCATTCCAACTACTAGGGTTCATTAGGAAAATTTCACTCATATGTCATAATTGTACCATTATACATCACTTTTATTTGTTCCTGTATCCCTCCGCCTTCCCTCTTGCTGCTCCCATTCCTTCCACAGTCTTTCCTCTGTTTTCATGTCATGTTATGCACATGAATAGAGATTCTGCAAGAAAGAAAGAAATGTTAGCTTTTCTTTTTCTTCAAATTGCCCTCTCATGTTTCTCCTCCTTCCCCCTTCCCTTCTTTAGAACTCTTCCTCCCCCTTGTGTCCCCTTTCACTTCCATGTTTCATCTCATATCTGTGTCTATCTACATTCCTCAGTTTTCTGAGTCAGGCTTATTTTACTTAGCATGATGATCTTCAGTTCCATCTATCTTCCTGCATATGTCATAATTTCATTTTGTCTTTCTGTGCTTGTGTGAGTTTTCTGAGTGTTATCTGTTCCAAGTCCACCCATTTTTCCTGCAAATTTCATTGACATTTTTCTTTACTGCTGAGTAGAATTCCATTGTGTGTATGTACCACAACTTTGAGGATCTTACTGTAAGCCAGGCTTATCTGGAACTCACTCTGTAGCCTCAGACTAGATTCAAACTCACTGATCCTCCTACCTCAGTCTCTTGATTGCTGGGATTAAAGGCATGTGCAACCATGCCAGGCTCCTAGGTCTGATTTTTTTTTTTTTAGCTGTCTGAATGGTAGTTGTTTAATCAGATTAAAAGATTGAGTTAAAATAGAATAGGTCTCTTGTCAAACTGTTAGGATTATATTAATATATAATGAGCATTGAATAAATAATATAGAATCCTGTCCAGAGTGGAACACTCAACAAATAGTTTTCTTATCTCTGGTTCTAAAATAAATTAACATTCATTTTTAATTGAGAATGTTAGTATGTGAATATATTTCAAGTTGGTCATATTCCAATCTGGTTATAGTTTTATGTTCCTTCTCCCTACCCTCATTCCATTGAAGATGTGCCTCACTGGGGTTATCTGTTTTCACTGTGGGGTTATGAATGCACCAGTCAGTCTCTGTGCAGGGGATGATGTCTTACCATGTATCTTCCCTCCCCGAGGCTCTTATATTCTTTCTGTCCCCTCTTCTGTAATGTTTCCTGAGCCTCGGAGGATATGTTATATGTCATTGGTGTTAAACTCTCTCCATCCTCTAATTTTCTGCTTTGATGAGGTTTGATTCTTCTCATTGTCTGTTGCCATCTTCCTGGAGGAGGTTTCAGGCTAATAATGAGAGCAATAGCTAATTTACCACTTCCTCTATAATGGGTCTTGGCAGATGTGATAGAGATGCCTTGTCTCATGCTGGGTAGTAGGCTTTATTTTTTTTGTATTGATGGCTCTTGGTTCTCCCTGTATTTGTTGCTATATGTAAAAAGCAAATTCTCTCTTCTAGAGTGAGGGCAGCTTAGATTAATGAGGATAGACAGAACATTTAGAAGATGCTTTGCTGGACATAACCTCTCCTTTAAAGAACAATGGAAGCTTTGCTCTAGGTTTTGTGACCTTCTAATCCATAGGCTTCTGATTTGATTCTCAGAACCAGGTATGAAATCTCTCCCATTGAGCCAGCCTCATGTCCAATCAGAGAACAGTTCATTACTCCTATAACCTATGTGTCATTATTGCACTGGTGTGCTCATCTTTCCTGGCACATTGGTTTTGTAGCTTGCAGGATCCTCTGTATGTTCATGCTGCTGGTGATCTTCATTCTCCAACAGCTCACTCAGAGTTTTCTATCACTAACCAACAGGCTTCCATTAGGATCTAAATGTCTGTGTGTGTGTGTGTGTGTGTGTGTGTGTGTGTGTGTCCATCCCTACCTACCAATAATCTATGAGAGAGACAGAGGGAGGAAGGAAGGAGGGGGAGAGAGAGACATGCAAAGATAGAGATGGTGAGAGGAAAGAATGGGCATGTTAAGACCTCCTTCTGTTGCAGCCAAACTGCAGATGCATGTGTCACACTGTGGCTTTATATGGGTGTTGGGGAATTGAACCTGAGTCACTAGGCTTTGCAAGCAGTGCCTTTGTCTGCTTAGGAATCTCTCCAGCCCAGGACCTGTGTTTTTAAGTTTAAATTTTCATTGATTTAAATTTACATTTAACCACTTGTTGCCTCTGGATATGACAGTAGTGCAGCTAGGGTGAGATTAACTAATATGAGGCTGTGTGTGGTCTAGTAGATTTGGAATATGGTGACTCATGGTGTTCTAAAGTGAAAGAACTTTTGCTTAGTTGCTATGGACAATGGAACTAATGATAATGATGTTTAGCAGGTTTGAAAGTTGAGTATGGGCTACAATCATTCTGGACAGTTTACTTTGACACAAAAGGAAGATGTTAGTGGGATATATGGGTGTAAGACAAAGGTCTACTGTGCAGGGAGCTGAAATGCATCAGAGGTTTGATACCAATTGTTTTAGCAGGACTTTGGTAAAACACTAGTGATACAGAAAGATACCTATTGCATGTTTTCCCTCACACGTGGAACCTGCAGGAATAAAGAAGATGTGAAGGTAGAAAGTATATTGCTAGGATTGACATTGGGGTCCTTGGAGAGGCAGGTGTGTGTTTGTGGAGTAATGGTGGTGTGGATATTATTAAAACTCATTAAATGTGATAATGAAAATGTCATAAGGAATCTCAGTATTTTGTATAACATGTGGTTGGGTTGACCGGTGAGCCCAATGAATGTTTGGTTTATACATTAGTCACTGTATATGGATTAGGATAAGTACCTTCTTGGTTAAATAACTGCACACCTTGGAGCCTTAATAGTAGTAGAGTGGTAATGTTGGTATAAGTTTGGCAAAAGTGAAAGGCATTTGCACCATTTTTACCCACTGTTGGTTTCTGTTATCACTAAAGGAAAATGGATAGGAGGAAGGGTCACTCCTTGTAATCCTTTTCTCTTTGGTAGGACAGGAATTAGAATAAGATTTCTAACTCACAGAATTTTGTCTTAGAAATGTAAGAATTTTTTTTTCTGTGATGTCTAAAGAATGGGCAGACAACTCAGATGTGGAGGCCCAAGGGGCATCCATTATGTTTACCTTTAGCTGTGAGCCTAAACTGCCTTGAATACTTTGTTAAATTTTTAAATAATTATATAAATGTTTACTATAAGCATGTGATATGGCTTTATCTGAAGGTTTGATGACTGAAGGTGGGTCTTTTTATTTTCTATCTTTTATGTGAAGCAAAATAGTAGCCATTCTTGTTAGGGACTAGTAAGGCTTGCCTTGCAAACTACATGCAAGACAAAGGCTTGGGAAACAGGTGGGGTCCTTCCTGCTCTATCCTGGTTGAAGCTTTACTGTACTTGAATCTCCAGGTTCATTTATGAAGGCATTGCATCATTTTGTGATGATTTGTCTTTTTTGTTTTTGCAAAAGAGACACATAGTTCTTCTTGATTATGAGGTAATACCCTATTTAAATTCAGTTCCCTTAGGAGAGCTTTTCAGTTTTGATGTTGGGAAAGTGAATCTATTTGAATGCAAGATAGGAACTTGTGATCAGTGGTAATATAAATCAGAAAACTCATTGGACATACCAAAACTTTTTTTTTTGCCTTTCTCCCATAAGTTTTGTGCTAGGAACTTTAAAATACTAAGTTTTCACAAATCTCTCAGAGATGTGCTATACAAAAAGTAAGTAATTAATATATTCATGTGATATTTATTTTCTAGTAAAATATTAATATAGAATGTTTTTCAATCACGTTAATATGCTTCAGGTAAATTTCAAGTGTAAGTATTGCAGGGAGAAGTGTTAAGGAATTCAATGTAATTTTTTGCTTTTTATTCATACAATATCACTATGGTATTTAGTGACTTCTAACAAAAATGCCAAGTTCATAGATTACTATGGGCCAGTTTGCTCTGCTGGGAAAATAAGGTCACATACTCTATCTCTGGCTTTGTTTCCTACCTTGTGAATGTGTGAAGGAATGATTTTGGAGGGACCCAGAGTAAGGTTGTGGGTGCCTTACCAGCATTCTATTCCTCCTTTTATAAAACTATTCAGGAGTGTCGGTTCTGTTGACAGATAATTAGAGCCACATTTTTATATGAAGGATAGTGATTTTCATTTCCATCTTTTCTTCTCTTTTTCTTTTCAGTTTGAAAAAGAGCTTTCTGACCACCAAGAAACCCAGGCTCAATTGCAGAAGAAAGAGGCAAAGATTAATGAGCTTCAAGCAGAGTTACAAGCTTTTAAATCTCAGGTAAAATACCACCCAAGTGAATTTGAAATTGAGCCCACACCAGGGGAGCACAGGTCATGTTATATCTTCATAGCATCAGAATGTTTCAACTTTACTCCTTGTCTGCTTCCCAGGCATTGTCCATATGAATTTCTGTGATGCTGTACTTACCTCTTTAAATCCTCTGTATCACTTTTTTTTAACTACTTGTACTTTTCAGTATTCCTAGGCTTTTTTTAATTAAATGGCTTCCTTATGTTTCACTTGGGTTTTGTTTCTAATGCCACATGTTTCCTATGTAATTAAGCATAAAGGTTAAGAAAGTCTTTTACTCTTAGATTTGTCATTCATCACTGATCTTTATCCTGCCACAGGAAATTATTGCTCGAGCTATTTATTTTTCAAAACCTTCAGCCTATGGGTGCCTTGCAGTGAAAGATAACCTCTAGCTGAATGAGAACATTTTCTGATAATTTTTCAATTTCCAAACGTAAACAGATTTAAAACATGACAAAAAGAAGAGCAAATCTGGATTATGAGCAGATAGCTTATGTACGCTCCACACATAAAACATTAGATAGCAAGAAGCACCTTGTCGGCATGCTGTATGTGGACAGGAGGTAGAGGTGGAGTGTTCATAGCTAAGCTTATCCCTGCAGATTTACATATAGGAGGGCCAGCAAGGAGAATAGTTTTGAATTTTTCTTTCTTCCTAACTTATGCGTAAATGGAGATACACTCAGGTATACTATGTCCTATATTGATGGATTTTTTTCACCTTTGTATACTTTGTGGTTATTATTATTATTATTATTATTATTAATGTTATTTTACAAATATCACCTATGAGGCTATCTTTTTCAATTAAAAATTTACATGCCAAAAATTATTAGCCAGACATGGTAGCTTATGCTTGCTATCTCATAC
Organism: Zapus hudsonius; assembly: GCA_004024765.1. Classification (NCBI taxonomy): domain Eukaryota; kingdom Metazoa; phylum Chordata; class Mammalia; order Rodentia; family Dipodidae; genus Zapus; species Zapus hudsonius. Next base: position 86,809 of record PVHP010000788.1, on the reverse strand, counting down.
ATGGGAGGTTGAGGCAGGAGGCTTGTTGTGTCTTTGAGGATAGCCTGGGCTACCGCGTTAGACTCTGAACAAACTGACAGACAAACCACCTCTCCACAAGAAAATGTATTCCCATTGTTGTTCAATGCTATAAGAAGAAAGAACAATATAGCATTACATTTTTAATCTTTCTCCTAAAGCTCCTTATTTGCATATCAAAATGAATGATTTGATTGTCTTTTTTAGATTTATATAAAGATAACACTTGAAATATTATGGATATTTTTTTTCTATTCTGGCCTAACATAAATTTAAGAATTTTTTCATATTTCTTACTTAAAGGCTGCTTGCAAGTTTTTGATCATAAAAATATATTCATGTTCTTTGGGTAAGTTATTGCATCTTTGTACCTTTGATTTAAAATGGGAATAGGGCTGGAGAGATGGCTCAGCGGTTAAGGTACTTGTCTCCAGTGCCCAAGGCCAATTCAATTCCCCAGTTCCCACATAAGCCAGACCCACAAGGTGGTTGCCCTGGTGTGCGCTCTCTCTCTCTCTCTCTCTCTCTCTCTCTCTCTCTCTCTCTCTCTCTGCTTGAAAATGAATAAATACAATATTTAAAAAAATAAAAATAAAATGGGAATAAATTTATGGTTTGAAACTAAAATTAAATCAAGGAATCTTCTAAATTGTTTTAAATTTTACATAGTAATAATGGTCTATGTACGTGGATTTTATACAAAAGCCTGGTTTTTCTACACTTCTTATTAGCCACTATATTTATTTTTGAATAAAGGCCCAATTCTGTGTCTGGATTTCTTTTGCTCTCTCTCTCCCTGTCTCCTCTTCTCCCCTTTTCCCTTTCTCCCCCTTTATTAATTCCCCTTTGTCTTCCTTGTAGGTTTCACATTAGGTACTTTTTAGAGGTCTTTATCTTCTCTCTGCCTTTCTTCGCCTCTTCTTGTCTCCCCACACATCTCTAACAGGATCTCATTATATAGCACAGACTTGTCTTAAGCTCAATGTGCTTCTGTCCCTTCTCCTCACATGCTGGCATTCTAGATATGCTCTCCTGGCATTTTTCATGAACTCTGCATTTATATTAAGATCTTTTAGAAAATATTTTGTTTACTATAATAGTATATTTTGCTTTGTGTGTGATTTCCTTCATCTGTTTCTTTAGCCATTTAACCAAGCACTATTTGGTACAGGGAATATAGTTATGAGCTGGACAGTTACAGCATTTCTATTACTGGTGGTCTCTTTGGGTGTTTCCAGGTTATTGGCCTCTTGTTCAAAGAACTGAAGAAGCACACACAGTAGGAAACCAGCAGGAAATTTTAATAGAGGGTCAAGCAAAAACACAAAGCTGTGGATAAGAATATGCTCTGAGATAGCAGCGGCCTCTTTGTGCTAGCATGCTCAAGGGCAGTGAGTTGCTGTTTGGTGTTTCTTGTGAGGTCTGGGAGGGAGATCTGGTTACTAGGGGGCATATTTTGGATGTTTCTCTGTTTCGTTTCACTGACTTGATTTATATAAGCTTTTCTCTACTTAGATCCAAAATACATCTAATTTTAATCATATGCATGTCCAATCATGCATGAGCATATGATGATAAATAAGGGGTTCTCTCTAAAAGCTCACTCAGAGGACAGTTTGTCTTACTGAGCATGCATCCAAATCCAGTTTAGGTCTGGTTGGCCCCCATCTCCTGATCATGGGTATATCATAAAACATTTGTATGGAACCCATGGGCTCCTAAAAGGAGTAACTAATTTCTGTTATTTAAAGCAGGTATAAGTGCAGCGTGCTGCAGGTGGCGATCCCAGGTTACCAGCAACATACTAGTGCATTGTTAGTTAAGGCCAAGGCAATCCTGGGCTTCTGTTATCACTCTACTCTCCTCTGTCTCACTTCTGCTTGACCTTGGTGAACTATGAATTCAAGTCGTAATAATTTATCAAGTTATCTGCTGTGGAGCAAAAGTTCCACCATATTTTTGTTTTGAGACATTAAGTAGTTAACTATAAATTGTACAAGAGTGTATTATTTATATCCATCCCTAACAAATATGTATATATGAAGAGATATGGATGTATTCATATAGACACATAAATCGCATAGAATTTAAGTTAGTCATTTCAAGAAATTGACATATGAGAAATTTTGCATGAAAATCACAATCTTTTACCAAATTCTTAATATGTTGTGGGAATGTAAGAAAAAAAATGACTTGTGGATGCAGATGACACTCTTTTACTCCTAATTTTACCTTGTTTTTCTGTGATATTTGACTCTGTAAGAAAGACTCTTTTATAAGAGGTGGCCATTCTCTTCACTTGTGATTTATCCTGTGCTTGTCCTTTTCTCTTCCTATCTTTAGCTCATTTATGCTATAAATTTGTTTGACTGTCTCATGCCTGTTATGGCTTTTGATGCTGTGTAAATAATAGTGAACAATAGAACACAGTCACTTACCTCATCAAGCTTATAATCTATCAAAGAGGTAGCTGTTAGTGATGCCCGTTATTTCACAGCTTCAATGAGAGCTTTTGAGGAGAAGCATAGTGTACTATGAGTAGACAGAGTCAGCTTACACGAGGAAGAGACATTGTAGCTTACATTGGAAAGGCAAATAGGAGATGGCCAGATGAAATGAATGTTCCAGGCGGAGGAAACAGAGTATACGTGGGTCCTAAAATCAGCACAAGGTTGGTGCATACATGGAATTATAAGAAAGTTACTTTAAAGACCATTGCTCAGTGACCAGACTATAACATACCTATGTAAGCCCTACTTTGAATTTTATTTTATTTTTCACCCAAATTGAGAAGATTTGAGTAAAGGCATGAAGTGGATTTAGCATACATGTCTTTTTTCTCTAGATATTATTTTTTAAAATTAATTAATTAATTTATGCCTTAACCCTTAGTGCACATGTAACATAGAGTCCCATGCACAGGCATTTGCCCTTGCTGCACACTCTCTGAACTGACCTCCTCCCACAGCTTCAGTTGTTACTTTGAGATAGCTGATTATTTAAGGCTTTCTACATCTATGGGCCAATTTCCTTTGTAAAGTTTTAAAATGGAGAATGGTTTTTTTATACTGGCAATTACAGTTTTCTTGAGAATAGCAGCTATAGTTACAAATTCAAATTCGAAAGAAACCTTTTGAATTTTGTTAAGCTATGTGTAATCACTGGTAATTATGTTTTGTTTAAATGAATACCTTTACCTGTTTGGACACATGTTCTTATGTGCGTTTCTTACTGGTTTCCTTCTAGTTTGGAGCCTTGCCCCCTGGGGCAAAGACTTCTTTGCATTCTTCTATCGAAGATGGAGCTGGTTCCTCAGCCCTTCCTCCTGCCCCTCCATTGCCCTCTGGAGGGGTGCCACCACCCCCTCCACCCCCTCCTCCACTTCCAGGAATGCCGATGTCATTTGGTGGTCTTGTACCACCACCACCTCCCCTGGGATTTCTCAGTGGACGAAGCTCTCCTCCTCCACTAACCCTGCCATTTGGGTTGAAACCAAAGAAAGAATTTAAACCTGAAACCAGCATGAGAAGATTGAATTGGCTAAAGGTAAGACACATAGTGGAGGCAAACATACCTTTACCTACATTAACATTTACCATTAGGCTACTAATCCATATTTTCCAAGCAATGCCAGGCAAAATGGCAATAAATAGAATTGCATATATTTTACTTATACAATATGTTATAAGTATACATTTTATATTTTAAAAGAAAGTGTTGAACCAAACACTGCTATTAGCCAAGGTGAGAGTTGATGTTTCAGTGGAATTTGATATGTAAGCTAACTGATATCTCATCGTTGTGATGGGAGTGTATTTATGAATTATCTGGTAGCAGCACTGGGGAAAGGCTTCCTGGTTTTCATAAGCTGACACACAGCTCATAGGCATTCTGAGCTCTGTAGAAAGCAAGTTTCTTGATCATGCAGATGTGGGAAATGCTGTAAAATGCAGCCTTTCCTTCCAAAGTCATTGTCAAAGATGAACATTCTTCATGACTCTGAGAAACAACTGAGAAGAAACCCGTTAAACTCTTATTTTCTGTAGCTTTAATCATGGAAACTTTTCCATTCTCATAAGACCTCTAAATGTACAGACTTTGGTTTTCATTGAACAGACTTTAGGGGACAGTATTATGGAGATTACTTCATAGACATCTGCAGGCAGCTCTGGAAAGTTGGTCTGTGTACAGTGATTGGGGTGGGACAGGTGAAGCATCCAGCTGTTTATGAGTCAGTCTTCTCTCTGATTGCAGATCAGACCTCAGGAAATGTCCGAAAACTGCTTCTGGGTAAAAGTAAATGAAAATAAATATGAAAATATGGATTTGCTTTCTAGACTAGAGAATACATTTTGTTGCCAACCAAAAGGTAAGTTTAATATCTTGGTTAATAGTTTGATAATTTTTATTGACATTTTTTGATAACTAATCTAAAATATAATAAGAAACCAGTGACCAATACTTTTATATTACTAAATAAATGTATGACCATAATCTAATGACATATTTAAAAAACAAACTTTGTTCTACAGGATATCAAATGAGCAATTTTAACATTCAAATAATGAATATAAATTTTATTAGATTTTCTATGTAATAAATTTTTATTTGAAGGTTACTTATTGGAGTAAACTACTTTTTAAAAATAAGAATATTTTCAGAGACAGGTTTGGCATGAGAATTCCTTTAAATTAGAGAAGTTGACGAACAGTGTGAACATTCTTCTAGTCAGAATTTTGCTACCCTGTATAGTATAGTGCCTGTCATGTTTTTACTTGGTCTGGCTTTTATGGAATAGAGATATCAAATTCATAGTAGCTCCACATTTCCTTGAAAGAGAACTATTGGAGTAGATTGCATGACATTTTCATTAAAAGCAGTGGTATTAATTTTTGAAGTTATTTTGTGATACTTTTAATAGGTTGAACTCTTGTCGAAAACTGAATTTATTTCATCCAATCATAAAACATTGTCACTTAGATCTTAAGGCTGATCCACATATATTGTTAATTTTTAAGTATTTGCAAAATTCACAGTGTGAGTCTGCAGCATTAATTTTTATAAAAGAACCCATTTTACTACAAATTTATCTCCCCTTGCTTCCTCTGAGTCAGAGATTGTTTTAGTGGCTCCAGATGCTGAGCTTGGTGGAGAGAGTAGGAAGAATTCCTTGTTTTCCAGGCACCATTCTAGAGATGTGTCTGAGGTGTTTAACTTGATCATCCCAACAATCAAACAGTTCTGGCACATGCTTTACAAAGCTGTGTGTATTCTTTGAAAAATGCTTTTTATAAGGTAATTATAAATTAGAAACTTTGTAAAACAGGTGCTTTTAGAATTACCAGACATTTCTAAGCAGACTGTGTCTTGAATTAAGTATTGGAAATGATATATAATGTTTTTCAGAAACAGAAATTTCTCACAAGCTCACCATAGGAAAATTTGTGAAGTAAGCAGATCTTAATTTTACCTTTTAATTATGGAGAATCAAAATTTTCTATGAATAAGATTAGTACACTCTTCAGGCAATCAAGGAAAATGTGTGGTACTTAAAATATGTATTTACATGTAAAACACTTCAGAATTTCAGATTTCACAATCTGGAATTGATGAGTATTCCCTTTGCTAGGTGGTGCAAATGGTGGTTTCTCAGAGCTATTTCAGCAGAGCTGCCAGCCCGCTACTCTTCTTTCTCTCTTTGCTCTGATTACTTTCTTAATTAATGAGGCTCAAAAGGGAAACTTGTTAGCATGTCTTTAATTTAGCTGTAGTGCTAGCCTTAAATGAAATAATTGGACCTTTAAAAAAATTCTTAAGTCATCTAGCTTTAGTCTTGAAATTCAAGCTTATAAAAAATGATATATTTGCTGAATTGAAACCATGTTATAAAGACTAAGGTGAGAAGTGCTGATCACTTTCTGAATTGTTTTATTCCTTCCTGCTCTGCCCTCTCTGGCTCTTCAGGGCCTGGAGTCTCTCACTTGACTCATAGACTGATGGAGGCTATCGCATGTGCTGTCTGACTCACGTCCAGCTTGCTCTTCTCTGTGTGTATAGCTTTGGACAGTGCTTCTTGATGAATAGAAAAGATGTGGAAACCCAGGGTTGTGATCTTGAATAATGCCAATATTTCATATCAGCCAGAAATGAGCTGTGAAGGTGACTTTTTCTGTTGTTCTGATCTTACGGAATAATTCTTTGATAACATTTTCTGAGGAGTCTTTAGTATGTTTTTTGGCATCATTCCTAGTTGCATACTGGATTGAGATAGTGTAGATGCTTAGGGAAAGATGAGAATGGAAGGAAAGAGGAGATCATGAAGCTTAGATGGAAGTGAGGATTAGCGGCGACACACTTTTCCATGTTGACTCTGTCTGTCACCTGGCTGCTAAGGAATTAGATCTTGTTGTTAACATTTGCTTATCCACTTTTCGTCCTCAGACTTGATTAAATTCTGTAATTGCTGAAGAATTCAAAATTAAAATTGGCTCCTTAATGTTTTCAATACCAGGAGCAAATCCAGTTGCCTCTCATGCCTTAGCATGCAGGCAGTGGGAGTGGGGAACGAGCTTTTAGCTTTGGATGAACTTAACCAATGGTTTGTATCACAAGTGGGCAGGGAAAGACAAAGAGCTTCAGTTATTGGAGAATATAGTGGGTTTTAAAAGAGACTGTGTATCTTGACTCTTTGGACTAAATATTTGGCTTCTCTTATTACAGAGAATCCTTTGTGCTTTCTGATTATTTGAAATAGTAAGAACAAAGGAGGATCTGGGGAGATTGATCATTTGGTAGGGCACTTATTGCATAAGCCTGATTATCTGAGGTCAGACCACAGCGTCTGTTTAAATACAGGGTGCTTGTGGAGACTTGCCTGTAATTTCAGTTTTTGGGAGCTGGAGACAATGAAACCCTGGGGCAAACTGGCTTGCTAGACTAGTTGAATTGCAAGCTGTAAGTTCAAATGAGAGGTCATGTGCTTGTGCACACAGGATCATAAATGCACATGCAAGGAAAAAAATATTGAATCCAATCTAATAGAAAGTTGACATTTTCACATATACATACATACTTTTTTTTTTTTTTTTGCTAGTGTTTATTCCTCTTTCTCAAATCAATGTTTTTGTTGGTTTCTGGAACTCTCATTCATATTGCAGGCTTTGTGGTCAGATACCCGTAGGTGGAAGTAGAACTAGGGTTCTCATTGAGCTTCTAACCCTAGAGACAGGACTTCTCTATGTGACCTTGTTAATCTTTACATCTCAGCTGAGGTCTTTTCCTGTTCCCAAATAACTCTTACTTTTCACAGTAATCATAGGCATAGCTGGATATTTTTGATAAGGATTATTTTCTCCTAACTCCTATTGTCTTTAATTTTGTATATTTTCCAATTACATTTTTAAAATATAATTATCCTGTGATTGTTTATAAAATTGCTGTAGTTAGAAAGTGTCTAATGACCTGTCTTTACAAGTATAGAAACTGCCTTTTTTTGTATAAAAGTAACATATTTTCCCAACATATCACTTTCTCTTTTTTGTTTTATTTTGCTGTTAGTTTATTTTGGATTTCCTTTGTTTTAAATTTTTATGTTTTAGCTTTCCATATTTTATTCAGAAAATATACAGGGACATTTTTCCAGATTATCTTTTTATTTTAATTTTTTTAAAAGTATTTTTTTATTTGCAAGCAGAGAGAGTCAGACAGAGGGAGGGAGAGAGAGAGAAAGAGCCTGAGAGAAGAGAATGGGTGTACTAGCCACTGCAAGCGAACTCCAGATGTATGTACCACTTTGTGCATCTGACTTTATATGGGTACTGGGGAATCAAACTCAGGTTGTTTGATTTTTGCAAGCAAGTGCTTTAACCACTGAGCCATTTCTCCAGCTCATCTTTTTGCTTTCTTAATTCCCTTAATTTCACCTTACCTTTTTTTTTTCCAATGGCCTACCACTGTTTAAATCAACAAATATTGGCATATTTTGTATGTCCAGCCTTGTGTTTGGCATTGGAGAAACTTTTCTGAACAAGAAAAACACACTCCTCTGCTCATGTAGGTTTTACAGTCTTAGTAAAATTCACCTAAGATTTTACTTGAAGGCTAAGAATGAATGAAGAGTGGAACAACAAAAACTGAATTTTGGTTTTAGATGAGATTGCCATATTTTATGATCTTTGTGTTCTTTTAAGACTTAACAAGGTTATAAATGAACATTGTTTAAATATTTCTCCAGTCTAATCACAACATTCATATATTGAACATTTGGTATCATCACAATAATGCTAATGACCTCTATATGTCTAAGTATATACATATATTTACCAGATTGGAAACATCTGTTTGTTAATTTTTACAGGCTGTTGTAAAATGAATTAAAGTACCATACCAGGTTATTGATGTTGGTTTTGTCACCTAAAATTAATATTAATTACTTTCATTATTCACAAACTGTTAACTTAATAGGAATTAAAGGGCTTTCTGGAGGTATATGAATAGTTTAATTCAGTAAAACTGATTTATTATGAAAATTTGTTTCCACATGTTAGCTTTTTGAAACAATCACATTTTATAACAGGTGTATCCTATTTTCCAGATAGGACCAATAAACTGGTTTATAAATAATTTCTCAACTGAGTAGGTATGGCATATGGAAACCATTAATGGATTTTACACTTAAAAACCAATCAAGCTCAGCTTTTGGACATTATAGTTCAGAGGACAAAGTGCCAGGGTTGCAGACGACAAACCATACATTGTCACAGTATCATGGGTGCCATGACATATTTAAAACACAAATCATTCCTTTTATACAGGAAAGTGAGTAAAATTTTTTAAACAACCTTAAAAGCTTACATTAAGATAAAAAGCATAATTTATAACAGAAACATAGTCGTTGGTTATATATGCTAAGAATGAGGTAATGCCCAGATGGATGCAGCATAACTTAAACATCTTAAAGCTTTCAGAAAAATAACATTTGACAATTACTAATTTGTAAAGATTGGGAAAAAATAAATTGAGAATTAAGTGTTTCTCTAGGGGTGTATCATTCAGCTCATGCCTATGGCTGAATCGCAACCAATCATAAGACAAGGAAATTGTAGTAGTAGGTGTAGAATGTCCTTATTCACCCTTAGGCAGTATCACCTGTTATACAGTACTCTCTTCTGTGTTGCTGAAGAATTGGAAACTTATTCCTAAGGTGTTGTAGAACTAGAATCTAAAGAGAAGGGGCTAATGAAAGTGGGTTCACCTAGACTTAAGTCACAAAGGAGTTGCCAGTCCACACAACACTTAGGTTTTATGCTTACTTATGGAGAATGTCTGTGGTATAGATCTTTATAACTGAACATATTTATAGTATCCCACAGAGATGTGAATAGAAAGGGGAAGATTAGGAATATGGATAGTGAGGAGTAAGTACGCATGAAAATAGCTGACATACTCCCCATCTTTTCCTTCTTCCTTTGCAGCAAGAGTGCTGAGTATGTGGCAGGAGTTATTTCTCTAATGGCGGTTGAGGAATGTTGTAGCTCTTCCATGTTCCAAGTTCACCTTCATGCTTTAATAGTGATGGTAGTGTTCAGGGACATTCTCTTACCTAACATCTTGTTATCTTATGTATTTTTCTCTCAGGATTTTTTCATTTTCTTTATTTTCTTCCTTACTCTATTTAACCAGGAACTTTCCCATGTTTTCTGATCATGTGATGTACTCTTTCCTCCTTTAGTTACTTGCCCTTAGCCTTTTCTGCATTGTGCTTCATCACTCAGGATCCCTACTTATAGTTATTCAACATTACTGTTTACCTGAACATTCAGAGAAGACCCATTTTCCTAATCCACTATCCTAATGTCCTCCCTCCTGCTTTGCCTGGCTGGGGACAGGTAGAGTTAGCTACAGTAAGTGTAGTAACCTCCTGATCCTACCCAAGGAGCATAGGATTCAAGTAGGAAAGTCAATAGTGTGAGGGAGAGAGAAAATGATTCTAGATTGATTATATTCTACCTAGGAATTTGATATTAAGTAATATGCCAAATTCTCTTTGAAAAGAACAAAGAAAATTTTTGTATCCAAATAATTTATTACATATTTTATAATCTTGAATTTCACAAGTTAGATTTTGAGGTGATTATGTTTTATTGTGTTTAGGTATGCCAAGTGCTTTTCCCCCTCAAGATTACATCATTGAGTAATATGATATTAAGCCCATATTCTGTGTGTTTAACAACACTTTTTTTAATGTTAAAATAAATCTTAGTTGGAAAACAGGGTCAGAGACCTTTGGTCCCCACAGCTTGTACAAGTGTATTTCTACAGCTTGAAAGAGATTTCAAAACTGCCCATGCTTCAGCCCTAGAATTCTAAACTTGGAACTTGTGTGTAGAATTCTCTTGTCTATGAACTTGGATTAAAAAAAATCACACTATTACTTGAATCTCAAGGTAAAATTTAGTTTTCTTTCAATTATAAATACAGATAATATACAGTTGTACCTATGACAGTTCTGTCAGCAGGAATCATATGTACTTCATAATACATTGGAATTTAAAGTCATCATTGCCAGATCTTGGTCTTTAATAGTCAAGAATAGTTTAGTAGTTGGAAACCTATTTAATAGTCAAGAAGCCTGTTTTGTTGGTTTTTCCTTCTGAGAGCAGGCAGTCTAAATGTTGGAGTTTAAGTTTTTTTGTTGTTGGTGTTTGTTTTTTAAGGGATTAGGGAGTAGCAAATACATTCAAAAAGTAAAAGTTGGCAAAACAGGATTAGACAGAAAATACCCAGATAGTGGTTTAAAGCCTATAAATTCTTGGCCAACCCAAGAGGAGACTTTATTTGGGCCACAAAGACCAGCCCTTACTTTTTACCCATACAATCCTCTGTCACTGGCTTGGAAATACCCAATAATTACTTGCACTGTGCTCACAAGCTAAGCAGTATCCTGAAGGCACACTGCAGTATCAATATACTCCTTGCCAGTGAATGGGAAGACATTTTCTTCACTGCTTGTACTATTTTATATGCTGGTATGTAATGTGGGGCTGCTGCTTCTCCTCTCATTTTTCTCTTCCTCTCACTCTTCTTTCTTTAAATTACATGTCAATCACCATTGAAATATTTCTGGTCTAGGCTGGTTCATGTGTATTCTTTAGTACCAACAAATTATAATGGTAGTTGTGAACTCAAAATTAAGTGATGGTTTTACAATACTGAAATATATCAGCCTTTAAGCCTTTAAAAGTACCTTTATTATTATGTTTAATATGTACATTATAGCAAACAAAAACACAAGAAGCAAAAAGCAGTCATCCAGTCCCAGGCAGTTCTGTTGGGCATATACGCCTAGATCTTGCATATGTACACACAGTATTCTATTTGGGTAACCTGTGACTGTACAGTTTGTAGCAGGCTTTTCCACACGCTATACATCACACCACTAAAAAGTCAACCATGTGAAATGTTTATGAAAGTTAATGATAAAGTATACTGTTGTTTCCTGGTTTAATTTTTAGTGGCTATGTATCTTTACAAATGTCACAAGTAGCTACAGCCCTCCTTGATGAATTGAGGTCCAAGGTTGAAGTTTACATCCTATTAGCACTGTAGATCTCTTTTATATCTCTGAGATTAAGAATATGTAAGCTGTACTCAAGTACCATTTGCTTTCTTTGAAGGCCCATGCATTTTACTCATTAAGAAGCATTCTTCTGACTGATAAAGGATTCTTTGGCAAAAAAGGCTCAGGAACCTTTGTTGGGCCTTCCTTATTTGTGTACTCTAGGCAATGCTGGGGCATCTTAGTGGCCTAATACTTTAAATGTATGTGGCTTTATTTTCCTTTTCATATAACTGAAGGGATTGGTCCACTGTTTATAATGAGATTCCATCCAACTTTGAATCATTTTTAAAGGTAGAGGCAGCTTCAGCATCAGCCTAACCTCCCAGCTACCCACATTTCTTTCTTTGGAGATAGGATCTCTTGTTGTTGCCTAGGTTGTCATTACACTTCTGGTTTAAAGTGATCTTTCCTTGTTAGCCTCTTAAGTAACTGGATCTGTAGGCATGTGCCACCAGGCCAGGCTCCCATCTGTTCATTCTTGAATCATGCTTTAGTACCCTATGTAATACATTTGTTAATAAAAGTATATATGAAATCTGGACAAAATATGCATTTCTTTAATTAGACAACAATAAAAAATAGTGTTACTATATTTTTTAGCAGTTTAAATGTGTACACCGTTTAGATTGGTTTATTGGTTCTTCTAAAGACTTCTGTGAAAGAACCAAGGCAAATAAGATCTGCATTGTAAACATGGGAAAAAGTTACACTTTCCAGAGAAGTTGAGCTCAAAGAAGCAGTTAGTGCATAGAATACAGATCTGAGTGTAAAGCCACTGAACTCTCTGCTCTGCCATGCTGCTTCTCTGATTAAAAGAAATCCTATTATGTTTTATTTAAAGTGCTCTTCTTTGATTTAAAATAATTTTCCTCTCATCTCTTGCCACCTTACCACTGCCCCACAGCGGTTCACCCTCATCCCACGATTTATATTAAAGGCTTTAAAACTTGCCGTTTTTTATTAAGACCACCTTTCATCATTTGGTGCCTCTATTCACTTCTGTAAGTATTTGAGCTGTAAATACGAATGCCATGCTGTGGCATGGACAGGAGGCTCAAGGGCTCTGGAGTCCACCCTCCAAGCGAGTAACCCTGGCTTTTACAGCTGAAGTGTTTTCCTGTATGAGATGGGAGACATAATACCAGTTTCATGGGGTTATTGTGAAGGCCATAGGATATATATTGTAAAGCATCTTTTACAGTGCCCAATTCATTGTACTGCTTAAAAAGATATTAACTTAAGTTTTGACAATACAGGCCTCATTTCCACTGGTAAAGGCTTGTTTATTATCTAGGAATTTTCCCCAGTGCCAGAGTGTTTTTGTTATGAAAGTGATAAGAATATCCTTACCCTTGAAGTTATATCTTTTTATTAATTTGAATTTTACTATTTTTATTGATACTTTAAAACAAATATTGTATATATTTATAGGACACCATGTGTTGTTTTAATGTTTCTACGATACAGCATTTAAGTTGGAAAACATTTCTGTTTCCTGAAATCACTTCTTCATGGTGAAAGCATTCAACATCCTTTCTTTGAACTTTTTGAAATAGCAAGTACATTATCATTATCTGTGATCAACCTCCTATGCAATAAGGCATCAGAACTTTATCTAACTATGACTTATCACCCATTGATGAACCTCTCTCGACCAGTACCTACTCCCACTCTTCCCATCTCCCATGGGAACCACCATTGTACCCTTATCTTCTTTGAGATCAATGTTTTAGATTACTTACATGAGTAAAATCATGTGCTACTTGTCTTTCTATTTCTGGGTTTTACATTTAACATGACAATCTCCAATGCCATCCTGATGAATCCCAGGATGTCATTCTTTTTATGGTTGAGTGTCACATTTTCTTTATTCGTTCATTAGTTGGTGGACACATAGGTAGTTTTTGTTTCTTTTTTAAAATCTTATTCATTGATTTATTTATTTATGAATGAGGGAAAGGAAGGAATGAATATGGGTGTGCCAGGGCCTCTTGTACCTACAAATGAATTCCATACCAGGTTGTGCATCTGGCTTTGTGTGGGTACTGGGAAATAGACCCCAGACCTTCAGGTTCAAGCAGATGACTTTAACCACTGAACCATCTCCCCAGCCCTAGGTTTTATTTCTTATCTATGGTAAATAGTCTTCCATAAACATCACGGTGCTGGTGTCTCTTCCACATACTGATTTCTTTGGGTGTGCTCTTGGTCAAGTCAGTGCAAGATCATCTGGTAGTTTTATTGCTTATTTGTTTTGAGGGGCTTCCATGTCATTTTTTATTACATTGCTATTACTTTACATTTCTACCAACAGTGTTCAGAAGTTTATTTTTCTCCATAGCTTCCTCAGCTTATCTTTTTTGTCTATTTGATAATAATCATTCTTACTGGTTATATCTCACTTGTGAGTTTGACTTGCATTTCTGTGAACATTAGTAAGGTTGAACATTGGTCATTTGTATGTATTTATTTGAAAAATGTCTATGTGTATTGCTTCATTTTAACTGGGTTTGGGGAGTTCTTTATATATTTTGCATGTCTTGCTCTGTCCAACAGACTGTTTCCAGATATTTTCTCTCATTCTTTGGCCGTCTCTTCCTTTTGATGATTATTTTATGTGGAGAAGCTTTTTAGTTTGATGTAATTTCACTTACATTCTTTCTGCTCAAGTTTCCTGTGCTTCAGGGGTCTTGTGTTTAAAAAAAAAAATCTTTGCCTTTCCCAAACCCTAAAGCCTTCTCTGTTTTCTTCTAGTTATTTCATAGTTTCAGGTCTTTTGTTTGAGTCCTTGGAATTAAATTAACTCTTATATCACTGGTAAACTAATCCAGTTTTAAGTTGAAATTGATTTTTATGTTCCTGGTGAACTATAGGACTCAAGGTCCTTATGCTCATGCTATGGCCTTTTCTAACACCATGTTCTCTCCTGCATGCTCTTAGCATTTTCATTAGAATGTTATTGGTTCCAGATGTTCTAGGCTTTCTGTTTTATTCCTTTGATTGTTTGGTTTTTATGCTAGTGTTTAGTTAACTATTTATTTGACCTGTGCTTAGCTCTAAGCCCACTTCAAACAAAGCTTTTTATACCACAATACTAGTGTTAACTGACCTATCTTAATAGCCACTTAAAAAGATAATGCATTTCTGCTCTGTGCTGTTAACTTTATAAAATAATAATAGGTTGTTTTGTGCATCTTGTTTTTTCTTTCCTGAGTTTGTCTTGTCAAGTGCTTTATTAAATTTCTTGGGGCAGTCAGAGGTTTGTTGAATCAAGTATGCTTATATAGGTAGTTGGGTTCTCTCTTTTTCTTTTTCAAATTTTTTCCCCATGACTTTTAATTTATGAGTTAGTCATGCATTTGTGGTTCCAGAATTTTTGCAGTTTTATTAAACTTAGAAGCTAAAAACTTGAAATTTTGCTTTCTTTGGTATTGGTCTAGAGCATTGAGCTAATGACTTTGGAAAAACTCACTTAGCCTTTTATATAACTTTCCTGGTCTTTCTAATAATTATTATTTTTGAGAGTCATGTACAGTTTTAAAGGTTAGCGAGGATGGGATGGATGACTTGATGTAATTATGGAGCTGGGGTACAGAAAAGCATGGAGAACCTTTAGTTGATAGGCAAATGGGAATGCCAAGTAAAGCTTAAGGGCTAAATTCTCACCCTGGGCATGGAGGGAGGGCGACAACTGTTTCTCAGTTTCAGAGTTCTGGCAGCAGATTGAGAGCAATGATAATTTTTTAGAAATGGAATACCCACACCCCTCCCACCTGTTGTCACTTAAGTTAGTAAAAATTAGTAGAAATGATATAAAATTGCTGAACTTCTACTGTTCTTGACATATCATAAACTTCCTATGGTATACTTAATACTCTTTTCTCGAACTGGTGTCAAGGTAAGAAATGTCTTTAATTTGTAGCTTGGTTGAGGTTACGTATTCCCATTTCTACTTCCTGAAAGCTGGTCAAATAATTGATAAGAATTCCAGATCTCCTCAAGTGACAAGTGTTCATCTCAGAATATACCTTGTAGCCACACAAATTCCAGATTGGGAGAAGACCTTGGCATTTTTCTTGCTGCACTGGGTATATGAGCCTTCTGTGTTTGATTTCAGGCAGCAGTTAAGACCAGCAGTCTGGTGATTGCTCCCAATGCTAGATAAATCTGACCAGTAAAGTCAGTATTCTGGGTTGGCTGCTTGTTCACTTCTTTAGCTTACCTCCCAGTCCTTTAGTGCATAGCTGACATGGATGGGAGATATAGCTGTGCTCACAAAGCTACTTTGTGTTATTTTCTATTACACCTGTTCCAAATTACTATAGACTCGGTAGCTTAAAGAATGAATACAAATTGGTCTTCCATCTCTATCACTTATTGTGCCATACTCAAGGTGCTAACTAGCAGATGTGTCGTTTTGGAAGCCTTGAAACAGTCTCCTTACTTGGGTTTCCCAGGTTCCAAAGGTCACCCATCCTGGGCTTGTGGTTCCCTTCCTCCATTATCAAAATCATCAGGTCTTCTGGAATTACATTCCTCTTTCTCTTCGGCATGCATGTGGAGGTCAGAGGACAAACACATGGTGCCAGTGTTCAGTCTTCCTAGAGACAGTGTGTCTTGCCACTGAAAAATGAACTGCTAGACTGCATGCAAACTGTCAGACCAGCTGGCCTGGAGCTTTGGACTTCCCTGGCTCTGCCTTCCATTGCCATAGGCACATTGGCAACCCCAATGCATGTGCCAGTTTGCATCTGGCTTTATGTGGGTGCTAGGGAATTAAACCTAGGCTGCAAGCACCTTTAACCAGTGAAACACCTAGCTAGCCTTCATTCTTCCTCTTAAGCTACTCCTTTAAATTATCCTTTAAAATCCGGGCGTGGTGGTGCAAGCCTTTAATCCCAGCACTTGGGAGGCAGAGGTAGGAGGATTGCCTTGAGTTCAAGGCCATCCTGAGACTACATATTGAATTCCAGGTCAGCCTGGACTAAAGTGAGACGCTACCTCGAAACCAAAAAAAAAAAAAAAAAAAAAAAAAAAAAAAAAAAAAAAAAAAAAAAAAAAAAAAAAAAAAAAAAAAAAAAAAAAAAAAGAAAGAAAGAAAGAAAGAAAAAAAATTGACATTTTAAAACCATTATTTATAGCTGTTACTTTATTTTGTTGATTAAAGAGAGTTTTAGGAAAAGAAATATATTTTATACTTTTAACAATTATATATAATTATATTATTAACTTTTAGATAATAACTATTTATACATCTCTTATAAATACAAGTAAATTTCCCTTTTCAGAAATTGTTTCAAAATACTGACTGCTATTATTGACCTATGATGTTTATTTCTGCATGTGTATGTGTGTGGTATGCATCACATGCATGTGTGTTCATATGTGTTTGGGCATATTCACATGTGTTTGTGGGCATGTATGCACATTAATGTGCATGTGGAGACGTAGGTTGACTTCAGGGAATTTTCTCAGTCACTCTCCACCTTATTATTGAAATTGAGGCTTCCACTGAACCTATAACTCACCAATTTGGCTAGTATAGCTAGCCAGTTTGCCCATAGGATCTGCCTGTCTCTGCCTTCTGAGCATTAGGATTACAGGTGCATACCACCATTTACAGGGGTCCTAAGAATGAGAACCAAGGTCCTGACTCTTGCATAGGACATGCTTACTGACTGAAACAAGTCTATGGTCCTCACAATATATTTTTATTTGAATATGTTACTTAAACCAAATAAGCATCTATAAATGGATATGAATATATAATTTGATTACAACCTGTAAAATATGTTGTAATTTTGTATTTTACTGTATAATGAAAATAAAATATATACAAGTTTATTTTAATTGGATTAAAAACTTCATCACTGAAGGATAAAGTTCTAATTCAACCACATGTCTTTCACACGAAATCACAGTT
This sequence comes from Zapus hudsonius, assembly GCA_004024765.1. Classification (NCBI taxonomy): domain Eukaryota; kingdom Metazoa; phylum Chordata; class Mammalia; order Rodentia; family Dipodidae; genus Zapus; species Zapus hudsonius. The sequence goes on along the minus strand of PVHP010000788.1, from coordinate 69,248 downwards.
TATTTTAATGTAACTGCTGGCTCTTAGTCTCTTGCCAGTCTCTTGCTCTGCTCAAGACTCCTTCCTGAAGCAAGGCCCTTCTTCCTTCTTTAATTCTTTGCTTTTTCAATTGCAGGGCTTCCCAGGTCATAATGGGACAGTTTGGAGCTCTGATTCCAGAGCTTCATCATCTGACTCAGGAGAGCTGAACTAGCCAGTGGCATAATTATGTTTGTTTTTCAGTGAGGTGTATTAGTCTTCATAGACTTTATGTGTTTGTATTTTAAAATTATACTTAATAATGATTGTTTAATTTCCCAAGTTTTATTTCTATTTGAATCATGTAGAAGAAAAATGATTATGAGCTTTTTAAACTGACCAATTACTTGTGTTTCTGTTACATACGTTAGCAGATTTAGTAGTGTTTTAGTACCAATAGTTAGGAAAGCTGCAGTTTATGTTAGTACAATACTTTTATGTAGTGGAATTTATCATATATGCCTACATGTGTAAACAAAAAAGTATTCATATAAATATTCAGAAGTGTGTGTGTGTGTGTGTGGGGTGTATGAGAGCGTCTTTCATGATCAAGGCAGTCCAAGACTGAGTAATCACTGGATTGATATTCCATTTGTTCCCATCTTTTTTATTTAGTCAGATAATTTAGTGCTGAGAAGGCAACTAGCCTGATCTGGTCATCCACAGCCCTCTTTGGATCACTGAAGTTTCCTTTATCAAGAAAGTCGTTCTTAATGAAGAAGCTTAACCTGCAATTCCAATAAACCCAGATTCCTCATTATTCCTGTTTGTGTCAGGAATTTAACAAAGTCAGTGCAGCTGTTATAAGCAAAAATGATGAGAAACATGGAAGGGTCTAACACAGTAGAGGGTAAGAATAAGTGTCTGCTGAAACCCAGTGACTTGTTGGGTCCTTACTCCCTTTTCATATGAAGAGGCTGAGACTGGGGCAAGTTGAAAATGGGGCCCTCAAGGTTCTATCTTTAGAAATGAGTTGGAAGTCAGGAGTTTAATTAACTTTGGAACTTATGTTCTTTCTTCTAGCCTGTTAGACACTAGGGCAAGGTATGAGAACATTTGGAGGGAATATCCGGGTAACTTTGAGGCACTGGAAGAAAAGTAAGTTTTCTCAGGGATTCTGAATCTTTGCACAACACCATACCCAGTATTGTGAGCATTTACTCTTTTGGAATCTGTGAGCATTTCATTTGTTATGTATTTACTTCAAACTTTTCAAAAAGTAGTTTCCAAGATCTTCCTTATCCTCTCATCTTTTAGAACACATAACCCCAGCTACCAAGAGATGTTCCATTGTAAATACCATGTATCCCATACATTCATGTGTACTAAAGTATTAGTCCAGCTTTCAACGCCCCCTGCAGGCAAGTCCAGTGTGCATTTCCAGTAATGTTCTTGTCATGTTTCTGCTCTGCACAACCTCTTCACCTGTAACATTGGTCTGCTTACCCATCCTCTTCATTGTTCCTCCCTTCATTGTTCATTGTATCTTCATGACCATGGCCTGAGTGCACTTTTGCCATGTCCTTTATAAAGTGTTTCTGGCCACTGCCTAATTTCCAATATCATCTTCATTGAGTTAGCCATCGGGGAAGCTGGTAGATTGTCTCTTCTACCTTTATAAGGTTAAGTCATTTTTTCCTCAATACCCAGAAAATGCTGAGTCCTTGGAATCATATGTCATTCCCGTTTCTTGGCTTTCTACCTACCATGGTTCTTTCTGTTCATCCTTTATGATACTGTTGTTATGCTGTTTGGGGCAAGTTACTCATCTTTATCTTGACCCTCATGTGGCTCCTATTGCCCTTCTCCATTTGAATGCCACATCCTCTTGGGTTCTTATTCCATGTCACTCACCACCCCAACATACTGTTCATTTCTTATTCCTTAGGCATACACTTATCTTTTTCTTGTCTATCCCAGTTGGAATTTAACCTGCTTTAGGAAAAGGATCTTTGTTTTATTTGCTAATGTTAGACACACAGTGACACCATGGTAGGTTTACTGAATAAGTGAATGGCTTTTCATTTTTTTAAATAAAAGAGTATACTATTTTCATTCTTCTGAAGCAAATTGTCTTTTCTTATCTTAAACCAATGGGAATTTTGGACCAAGAGTAGATATATTTTAATAATCTAGATTCTAATTAACTCTCCATTGATGACTTTAGGTCTGAGCGAATAAAAGTCTCCTTCGTAAATTAGGTTACAGAATTTGGAGGGTAATGAATGTACCTGGGAAAGAGAGGATCAGGAGCTGGGTGTTAAAGTTATTTACTTCCTCCCTCGACTGTTTTAGCAGCAGGCACCTATATAAGGAGGAAGAAATGTTTCATGTAAACTCCGTTGCTATTGGTTGGAAAGTAATTTGAAAAGAATCAAGTGAAAGGTGGTATAGGATTTACTAGTATGATGAAAAAGCTCACAATTTTTCCTGAAAAAATTGTGTATTAAAATTATTTTGCATTATACAGTGTTATATGAATGTTAGTTAGTGAAGTAGACATAAAATATTATGCAGCTAATTAAAATTATGTGGATAGTTCAGTTAAGTATTTGAACAGCTTTGAATTATTATAAAATAATAATACAGAAAATTCAGGCACTGGATGAAAGAAAAAAAATCGCCCTACATGAATTCATTGTAAAATTTGGGTGCATTTTTCATAATCATTTCAAAATTCATGTTTTTATTAAAATCTTTAAAACAATACATCTACAGATTTATTTCCATACAATTAATCTTCATATTGCCAAATCACTATATCTTTACTAATCAGATAGCATTCACTTTTTTTACTATATCTTAGCTGCTAATCATATTTACAGATCTTTTGATTTAAGTTAGAGTAATTCAAAAAGACTTCATGAAGGAAGTAGCTTCACTACTGAGGTCTTCTATCATTTCCAGCTCAGGCATTGACATTTTTGGGAGCATTTTTATGTTTTCCGAGATTAGGATAGATTTTTTTTTTTGGTCCTTCAACAACACAGTGCCTCCCCCCTCCCCCCCATTTTTCCCACTCAGGTACTGGTTAGTGCTTCTAGTAGAATTTTTTTTTATCTGCTTATTACTGTCTTTTCTACTAGGATGTAAAGTCCTCTTGTGAAAGAGCTCTCTGTCTTCTGCCCACTGAAGTTCTTTTACTCATGTATAATAATGTGATGTGTGATGAGTGAATGAGGAGAAGGAAAAGGAGCCGAGTGGAACCGAAGTACTTCAGGGAAGCTGGGGAGCTGAAGAGTAGCCATGGGGTGTGACAACATCATCAAAAGATAAACCTGGAGAAAGTTGTGCTCATATTAGGGAGCTCTTGATATGAAAAATTTAGAAATCTAAATTCGTAGCTGTCACTTATATTAATAATTTAATGTACTTAATATTTTAAATTCTGTCACAACTTTTGACATTTCGAATTTGGCTGTGAAATGTTATAATTTATGTTTCAGTATGATATCTCAATATCACACAGCTCTATGTGGTAGGTCAAATACATAGGCTGAAATTCCTTTTATGAGACTTTGTAAATGTTACAGCGGCCTTGTGGTGCCTCCCTGAATCTGGAATCCTTCCATGGTAGTATAGTAGACATAAGAGCTATTTTCAGAGTTAGAATCAGCCAGGTTTAGTGTTGGTACAACAAACCAACAAACATTTGCTGTTATGATTTGCGAAGAGAAAAGAGCATAGAATGATTTGCTTAGAGTTAAGTAGGCTGGTGTGTGTAGATTTTGGGTTAAGGACAACCAGATTTCATTTTTATTCATTTGACTTGATGTACTGTAATGAATCTTCAGTACAGGTTATATTATAGTCTGTTAAAGTTTTCTACACATGGCCAAATGGTAACTATTGAGTCATTGTGAGCCAGCTGGTTTCAGTCATCCCGTTGTCACCTGTTGGCAGCCACAGGCTCTATGCAAACCAGTGGCCATGGCTGCCATTTCCATCACTCTATTTACAAAACAGATGTCAGACAGGATTTGGCCCATGTTGCTATAATTTTCTATTACTAAGGTTTTATTTAAAACCATCTGATTAAATCACAGTGCATGCCATTGTGTATGTAGTGTATGATCTTCAGCATGATCACAGAATCAACACAGGACTATGGAAATGGACTATTCATAGACATTGTGACTAAAAGCTGTTAGGCAAAATTTATGGGAGGCCATTATTTTGGACTGACCTTTTGCACCAAGTCTTAACCTAACCCCATCAGAATGTATTAACTTAAGGGAAGCGTCAGGCAATTATACTCACCTTGGAATGGGCAAGTACTCACGCAAGAAAGCTAGCAAGCAAACACCAGGGTTTTCACAGCAGGCTATAATACAATTTGTTAAAATTTGCTGTTTTAGTAAAATTATTAGATAAGACAGAGAAAGGTTATAGTAAGACCAATAAATCAAAACTAGTAGTAGGAGAAATAAATATCAGGTGTCCAAGAGAAACTAGGCAGAAGTTCAGAGACTGGAGATTTATGAGCACCAAGCAAGGGTTCCAAGACATTAGAGTACACAGTGTACATGTGCAAGGTTGCTATTTTGAATAAAAATCTTGCAGAAGTAGAATTGTATAGCAAAAAATTTGAATGAAATAATAGAATTTAAATAATAATCTAAATTATACATTAACAACAAGGCTGGGAAAAAGTCAGACTATGGTTAGAATCTTGCCTTTGATTTTTTTTTTTATTTTGACTTTGGATGAATTTTCAGTTTCTTTCAGATTAGTTTCAGTTTTCCCATTTGAATTAAAAAGGTTAATAACTCCTTATAGCATGCTTAGGAGACAGTGTACTGAGTATCTTCAGGTACTCATAATATTATCTATATATCATTTAGAAAGTAGAGTGGCTGTCCAGTTGATATGAATTAGATATTGGGGGCTGAATATTGTCTTCACAGTCTTTCTATATTTAGCATTTCTTTTTTATTGACATTATTTACACCTTTTCAATGATGCTAATTTTTTCTGCGTTTACATTTCCAACATTGTATTCTACCTCTTAATAAGTTAATAGAGCAAATAACAAAATTTGTATTAGATATTGATGAAGTTCCCTCCTCTCCATAGTCTTTTTGTTTGTTTGTTTGTTTGTTTGTTTTGAGGTAGAGTCTCACTCTAGCCCAGGCTGACCTGGAATTCACTATGTAGTCTTAGGGTGGCCTTGAACTCATGGTGATCCTCCTACTTCTGCCTCCGAGTGCTGGGATTAAAGGCATGTGCCACCACGCCCGGCTCCTCTCCATAGTCTTTATTACATTTTAAGTTTTTAGTGTGTCTCACTGTGACACATTGAAAATTACTTCTCTTCATATGCTAGTACAGTACCAGCCTCAGTGGTTTACTTCCAGTAGTAAAGCGTAAAGAAAAGCAGGCAGTTACAGTTAGAAGAGATTGCTACGTGTGCTTCTGATATTTCCTTAACTTTTGAAAACTACTGAACATGAGCGTAGGACTCTTCATACTAATTCTAATGCATTACTGTACCCCATAATCTATGAGAATGTTCACCTCTGCACTCTGTCTGTCCAGCTGTTGTCTTGTACAATTATCAGCAAGTTATTATTCCAGTATGAGCTGTGTCATGCTCAAAAGTGGGATGAAAAAAATGTCAATGAGCCTGCATGAATGTTGGTTGATTAAGGTTAAGTGGTTGCAGATATGCTGTCTGCATTCTTCCCTGGGAATGTTCAGGCTGAGGCAATGGGTTCTGACGAGGGACCACAAACAAATGGTGCTGATTGACACTTCCTGATTTCACATTAAAATGGTTTCTCAAGGCAAATTGTGTGTCTCAGATGAATAATAGACACAGTGTTGTTGACCCTTGGGTGCAGCTCAGCACTTCAGCATTGCTTTTATTTTATAATTGTTATTTTTTCCCTCTTGTTCCAGATTTTTAACTCTCTCTTTTTTTATTTCATATTACTTTAAAGCTGTGCCTGACAACTTGAAATAGCTGAAAAGACACAGCAAAAGCACTTTCACATTTATTCTGTACTAACATTTTTAGACTAGTAACTTTACAGATCTGCACATAGTCAAATAAAAATATTGTTCATGGCCCATGGCCCAGAATATACTTTTATATCTTTTGTGTTAGCATGCATTTCAAATGATGGCCCAAGTGCTTCTTCTGTATTTCTGTATTTATGTGTGTGTGTGTGTGTGTGTGTGTGTGTGTGTGTGTGTGTGTACACATCTGTGTGGATGACAGAGGATAACTATTGCAGTCAGCTTTCTAGTTGCTGCGCAGAAAGAACCCAAACAAAAGCGGCTTGTGGAGGAATGGGTTTATTTGGCTTACGGACTCAAGGGGAGACTCCATCCTGGCAGGGAAAACGATGGCATGAGCAGAGGGCTGGACATCACTTCCGCCACAGCACTGCAAACAGCGGCAGGAAGGTGTGCCAAATACTGGCAAGGGGAAGCTGGCTTATAACCCCTATAAGCCCACCCCCAACAACACAGCTTCATCGAGGTTGTAAAACCCAAACTGCCATCAGCTGAGGATCGATCTATCAAAACACATTCAATTGTTTGTGGGGGACACCTGTGTCAAACCATGACAGTCCGTCCCTGGCCCCCACAAACTAATAATCATTCAAGATATAAACACAATATGTTCAGCTCAACTCTTAAGTCCCCACAGCTTTCAACTAAGCCATAATACCAAAAATAAACCCATAATGGCACAGAACATTCACAATGCAAAACATGAGGCACAGCAAAAACAGATTGACCAATACAATACAAGATTTAAAACAAACAGGACACCATCAATCTAACTCCAAGCTCAACGATTCTTAACCAATAACACAAGTTCTCTTGGAGATTCAATTCCGCCCCTCCAGCTCGGCTACTCACAGTCCGGGAAAACTTCATCCGGTACTGGCAGCTCGCCTTGGCACCCATCCATAGTCCTGGAATTCACTGGGTCTCCATTGCAACCCACAGTTCATCCTCATGGCCCCATCGGGCTCCATGCAGGCAACCTTGCACACCTGCTTCATATGCTGATGGCCATTTTTCAAAAACAAAACTGTGTTGCAAATCCAATGACCCTCTTTTCTTACATTTGCCATACTCCACAGAACCAGGTGGGCTACCAACTTGTTAATCCAGGGGGGAACAAAGCATTCAGGCCCCTTCCTTCAAAAAGTCCATATTCTTCCTGTTGTTCTAATGCAGACCAGCTGGCCCAATCTCAGTGGTTTTCATCTCTCAAACAATTGCAGGTGAACGGGCAGCAGTTTCGACCCAAAGATCTTCTTTCTGTGCCATCTCCATCTGCTCACACCAGTCCATCTTTATGTAAAACAACCCTGCAAAGCTTCCCAGGACTCAGGCAGGCAGAACGCAACAAGCCTCTCACGCAAACTGCTTCTGGCACAGTCCTGACCAAGTTCTTTCTCCCCCTCGTAAGCCAAACCTCACAGTCCATAGTTCTCAATACATTCAGGTCTTTCAACTCTGACCAGAATGATCCATGAAGCTGTACTCACAACACTGCGAGGCATCTCTTAGGCTGAGATTTCAAGTCCTTCCACATTCCTCCTGTAGATCACTTCCCGAAGACCAAAACCACAAGATCAGGGTTCTAGCAGCAACAGATGACCCCACTCCTGGTACCAAAACTGTTGCAGTCAGCTTTGTAGTTGCTGCGCAGAAAGAACCCAAACAAAAGCGGCTTGTGGAGGAATGGGTTTATTTGGCTTACGGACTCAAGGGGAGACTTCATCCTGGCAGGGAAAACGATGGCATGAGCAGAGGGCTGGACATCACTTCCGCCACAGCACTGCAAACAGCGGCAGGAAGGTGTGCCAAATACTGGCAAGGGGAAGCTGGCTTATAACCCCCATAAGCCCACCCCCAACAACACAGCTTCATCGAGGTTGTAAAACCCAAGCTGCCATCAGCTGAGGATCGATCTATCAAAACACATTCAATTGTTTGTGGGGGATACCTGTATCAAACCATGACAATAACCCTGGGTGACATTCCTTTCAATTGCCATCCACCTTTGTAAAAGATGGGGGTCTTTTTTTGCTGGTCAGCCATCCCCAGGGCTCTGCCTGTTTCTGCATCATGAGTGCTGGCCTTGCAAGCACACACTGCCACACCCGGCTTCTTTGCTGTGGGTTCCAGGGATCCAATTCAGGTCCGCATCCTTGCAAGGCAAGCATTTTTCCAGCTGAGCTATCTCCCCAACCACATTTTATTTTTCTTTATCAGTAATTAAAATTGGCTCTCTCTCTCTCTTTTTCTGTCTTTAAAACTTGTGTCTTTAAAACTTGTTCACATTGGTTGTTGGAAAGAGTATTTTATATGCTGTCAGTCGATTGAATATGAACCTTAAATAAGTTTTTGTTTTTGATGAACTCATAGTGCCATGAACCATGTTAAGTAATATTGGTGAAGCATTTTTCTTATTTCCTCCATTATTATTAATTGTGAATTTGAGGTACAAATTTCATGCTTTATAAACTGTAAAGTACTGTATAAATAATAACCTTTAATCTATTTTTAGCTATTTGGACAACACATAAGGATCAGTTCTTTGAATCTTATTACAGAAGGAAAAAAAAAAGAACATTTGTTAAAATACCCTAGAATTATAAAGCTAGTAAGAACTGTGCTTGTCATTTTGTTATTTCAGAGATGAAAAGCTTGAGAGCTGTACCTGGGACTTAAAACCTTTAACAATAGAAATTCCACTTGGCATTTGAAAATTGGGCTGTTTGTTGAACTTTGAGAAATATTTTGTTATGTGCTCTATGGTGACAGTTCCCTGTCGTTCACCGCCTACTTAATATATAACTCAGAGTGGTATTTTTCTTTTTTATATAAACATACTTTTAATATGGGTAGCTTGACATTATAACTTAAACTAGGAGATTGAAATTTTCTGTTTGTAAAAAATACATGATTAGAGAAAATGATCTTGAGTTTCTTTGAATTCTGAAGCAAATAGGACAGGGTTGCTCATACATACTTCCTTTTATTTTAAGTTCTGAGAATCAAGCACGATATCATGGATGTCATGCAAGTGCTGTACCCCCCGAGCCACATCTGCAGTTGTGTCCTGCTCCCCTGCTCACTTCTTCCTACTTCCAACTTCCTGTGCAGTAAAGGGTCTCCTTATCTCCTAGCCCAGCATCTTTTTGCTTAAGGACTGTGTTTCCTCAGAGCTCTGTAATCTCTATTGTATTAAATGCTTAAGTCTTAGTGTTTTCCCCCCCTGTCAGTGACTGAAATTGGATATTCAAATCATACTCCTTCAAGCCTAGCTGTTTCCGAGCATTACACATAGGATGCAGTTATCTGCCTGCAACAAGCAGGGTTCTTGGTTTGGTTTATGAGCCAATCATGGTGAATCATCCAGTCATCCACCAGCCAGCTGACCAGCTAGTCAGCTGGTCATATAGCTCCATATGGGATATACTCCACTTTGAAAAATACTGTCCTAGCTTTCAGGCCACATGCTAAGCTAGGCAGAGATAGCCTCTTTGTTCCTGTGGAATATAATCTCACAGAGAAATAGTAAACAGGAAGACACAGACCAGTGACCATAGATTTTGGTGCTATGCAGGGAATAAGGTTTTATGGCAGGTGCTCTTTAGGGATGGTGTTTATGAAAGGCCCGTGAACCCATGATATTTAAAAGGGTACTCAAGGAGAAGATGGAGTTTGCAAAAGAAGTGCTTGAGGGAGGAGAGCTTCTGGAGTAGGAAGTAGCACATAGAACTCAAAGTCCTACTATTGAAAATAATTTAACATCCACCAGAATCTTAGTGTCACTGGAGGTCATCATGTGAGGGGATCAGTAACTGATGGGGCTTGATTGGAAAAGCTTCAAGGATATATCTGAGTGCTCTGAAGGATGAATATATGATCCTTGAAAACAGAGAGAAAGGAAAGGCAGTGAAATACTAATCATGGGTAGGAACAAGAGGGGAGATTTATCACACCTTGAGATGCTCCCAGTGTTGGCTACATGATAGTGATGCTGGCCTGTCAAACAGAGTGGGTGTATGAAGCCTTATTGGTTTCTAGTTGTGAGCAATCATAATGACATATTTTAACAACTGATATGAACAGGTTCCTTCCACAGGCTCTGGCACTGCTCTCTACCATACATGAAAGCTCATCTGAAACAAATTAGTGTTGAAATCAGGGTTTTTTAAAACTCAATTATGCATCAATACATAAATATATTTAAACAAACTATTAAAAAGTGGCATTGGAAGGAAACTATCATAAGTTAGATTATTACAGCTCTGCTTGACTGTTAGGACAGGGACCTCCAGATGCATTGGAGTTTATAAGTGATGATACTTTTGAAACATACCTTTCTGTTCAAGTTGCATTCTACCACAAATAGGCTGCAAATGCCTGAAACTCTTTCCCTTTTAGATTTATGGTTTTATTTTTATTTTTTTCTACTCACCTTTTCTTCTACATTCTATATAAAGACTTTCAGAACTGTGTTTTACTTCATTGTATGTTTAGCTGTATATAAAACATATATTTATATTTAGAAAGGAACTTTTCATAGAAGAGTAAAAGAAGTGCTTCCAATCCTGTCCCCTATTCATTTTTTTCAAGACCCACAAGTAATGCCACTTACTCCATGAAGACTTTTTTGATTCATCTATGAGATGTTATTTTTTGCTTCTTTGATCCTCCAAAGTGCTCCATTGATCTTTTTCCTTGATTGGCCTCAAAGAATTGAGACAAAATAAGTCCTTTGAAAAATTTACTAACCTTTTCATAAACTCTTTCACTGGGCTTCTGATAGGATAAATATCAAAAGATGCCTGACCCCCATGATCCCTCTCTCTTGACATAATGAAGGTATTATTATATGTCTTGATCTCTGTGTGCCTTATTGTTCCAATTCTATTTGAAGTGTTTTTTTTTTTTTTTTTTTTAAGAACAAGCCCTGTGTTTTACTTTTCTCTGTCCATCTTTGGCTAACTCAGTGACTGACTTGTGATTGAATGAGTGAATCACATATTGGATGAAAAAAAGTCAATGAAACCACCTAAGATTTTTCTCTAGAATGACAAGGGAGCTTTTAAGGTAGTTCCACGTTGAGGTCTCTTCCACTTCTGGTTGTTGTCCTTCCTGTGACAGTGATTTCATCTTTCATGGTCTCTAGAAATGGGGTTTGATATCATGGGAGTGGTTTAGAATCAGGGATGGAATTTGACACAGTGATAGTGTCCTGAAATCAGGAGGCTGATTTCTAGTCTTTATTATAACAATGGGTAGACATGTGGCTTTGGAGAGACCAGTCTTCAGCTCTGAATTATGTCTTTAAAATAAAGGGTTCCTGCTAGTTCTATAGAATTCTCTGAAACTGCTAATCCTCCTTAACATTAAGGCTTATTCCTTATAAAATTTTTAACACACACCAAGAAAATCATTGATCATTGTGTTCATATTCATCAGAAGAACTGTGCTGTAGGCAGTGAGTTGATCAGCTTCTTTTCTCATAAGGGAAGAAGGCGATTAAAGATATGATTAAAAGCAGACACAACAAATGCTATTATGTGGGAGAATTACAAGAATACACACACACACATATTTGAATCAAGCTCTTACTATGTAGCCCAGGATGGCCTAATAATTAGCATCCTCCTTTGTCAGCCTTGAGTTTTGAGGTTACTGGTTGGGATCACCACTTCTGGAACACTGTAATAATAATTTTGAAAGCAAAGTCTTAGAAACACCTTAAGTACTCATCAATAAGGAAAACTGCTCATTATGGTAAGTTGTTAGCTACCTTAGGTTGCTAAAGTGATAAAGTATAAAATTGTTAAAAAGAATGTGGTTCATTTATACATGCAAACATGCACAAATATCCAGGGTCATTGTATTGTGAACCACATAACATACAAAATCATGTGTCTTGTACTGGAGCGTTTAATTATAAAGGAAAAAGCTAAAGTGTATATTTATATATATCTTTATACTGTATTTATATAAATTTTCACCCACAACTTGTGGTGCATTTTAGAAGTCAGATCTTGGTAGCTTTTGTTACCAGTAACTATTTTTGTCAATGGTTTTTCTTTTTTAGGGACATTTGTAGCAATATGAGGGGTGCTTTCCACTCTTTTTAAATGTCCTTCTCTATTTAAATTATTTCATAATGATTCTTAACAATCTATTCTTTCTAGAGACCAAGTCCAGAATAATAAAAAGTGATTAGCTAAAATCATATGCTTGGTTTTTGTTTTTATAATCCTTATTTTTGCAATATTGCTGAACTGAAATGTTAAAAGGTGATTTTGTTTAATTGTAGCAAGATATGTGAGCCATTTATTTTCAAACAATCACTTTTTAGAAATGACCTTTGCTTTGCAAAGTGAAAGAAATTTTTATCAACTGTATTACATACACAGGGTGCCATTAATTCAGTAAACTTCATTTCCAAGAAATATCTTTGATAGTTAATTGTTCTGAATGGTGCTTCGGATCAAAAGGGGCACCCATTTGTAATGAAGGAAATCTGCCTAACAGTTTTTCTGAAGAATGTTTGCTCAAGTGTGAGGTTGCACATTATTGATGAAGTGAAAAGTTTTATATATCCTCCTCAGGCTAGGAATTGCTGAGGAAGCATTATGAGTATTTAGTAACTATGAAATGGGAGCCACATATGGGAATAAGAATTTAATCTTGATTCTTTGAACTAGGTTTTTTTTTTTTTTAAAGAGTCTTATATAGGTCAGTGGAAAGACATGTCTTCTGTGTTCCATTCCCTTTGGGCATTTGCATGCACATATTTGTAAGAAAAGGTTTTGTTTACTGTTATTCCCATTGATTTAGTTCTTTAAAACATTGTAATAAAATATTATGTACTAGTATAGGGCCTCCTCTCCCCCAATAAAATTGCAGGTGATAGCCATGGGAATTCTCAGTCATTTTGGTATAGCATACTTCACTGAAAATATGTCCATGCACCATCTTGTTCTCCAGCTTGTCCAGTATCTGCAATGAAAAAGTTTTTCTGTTGAGTTCCAGACAGTAACCTTTATGCAAATACTCAGCTCTAGGGTTTCCCAGCTCTTTATAATTCTGCTACTCCCAATCACCACTTGTCTAGCTTCTGTTGCTCCCAGAGGCCTCTTGTCCAACCTGTTTCTATGTGGAAGAGGAGGAAGAAGAGCACAGCACACCTAAATTGGGTTGCATCCCTTCTATCACCTCTAAGTTCTCCCTTGATCCACTTGCTCTAGAAAAGGATTTTTTGTCTTGCCTGAGCCATCATTTCTTCATATTTCATATCCTTCCTATTCTCAGATTGATACAGTCAAAGGCAAAATTTGTGACAGACTTTAATGGGTTTTTTTGTTTTGTTGTTGTTCTATTAAGTTCTCAGCTCTTATGATTGAACCACATAGGTTTCAGAATGATCATCGTGCTGTCACTATTAGGAGAAACCTAAATTTCTTTTCAATTCTGAGGAGTAATCTGTAATTCTGAGCTGAACTTCTCCACAGAGGAAATGGATGCCCTTGATCCTGGCTTGGCTCCACCATGGGAAAAAATTTCAGGAAAGAAAAGCAAACTGTGTGCATTATCCTTGCCTCCACTTTCCCTCAGTCAGTTCTCTGGCAGGGCACTCAGGAGCTGCTGAGGAACTAGACCGGGCACAGGAGACGCAAGAGCAGGAGTCCTGTCTCTGCCTCCCTTAGCTGGGTTGGTGCCCTGGGATTATAGATGGCCACCTCAGTGCCTGGCTTTTTGTGGTTTCTGAAAATCTGAACTCAGGTCCTTATGCTTGTGTGGCAAACACTTTATCTACTGAACCATCTCCCCAGCACCTGCTGCTGTCCATTTTAGCTTGGGGGGTGGATTTAAAGGTTCTAGAAGTAATATGGATTTGATATTTTCAGCATGAAATAAGTCTTTAAAATATGAATATGGGCTAGACTTATATTCCCAATTCCTGGAAACTGAAGCAGGAAAATCATGAGATCACAATGCACCTTGATGACTAAGCAATATCATGCCTTTAAATAATTGTAAGAAATAGATATGTGGAGATAGCTCAGTGCTAGAGTGTGTGCCAAGCATGTGCTAGGCCCTGGGTTCATTCCTGATAGTGCATGCATGCACACAAACATATATGATGTTTTCAAACAAACAAATAGGCGTTCTATGGTGGTATTCTGTATAGTGATAATTTCATGTTTTTTAACATTAATTATTACTGTCTGACAAGTTTTTGAAACACTTAAACTTGAGGTGGATTTAATTAGCTAAGTTTGGAATATGCACTTGGGATAATTCAGTTGCTCTAAGATTGTTCTCTTTCATGATGCCAATGCTTATGTGTTAGGCGGCCAACATTACTGTGGCACAGGAAGTTTAAAGTGAGATTTCCTTACAGGAAATAAGATTTTGTTTTTAGGGTAAAATAAAAGATGTAATATATTGGAAAATTTTGATTTTATTTAAAATATCATAACTTTAAATTTAAAATTGTGACTTAGATGAAAGTGGATTTTTTAGTGGAGTTTTGGCAATTACAAGGATCCAGGAATTTCTGAAACCTGTCCTGGTTTTAGCTCTCCCCTTTCCTGGACATTCCTAGGTAAGAGATATACATAAGATTCACACAGAGACATAAACATCACTGGGTTGTTAACTTGGCTTTGTTTGAATATGGGAAGCAGATCCGTCTTGTATCTTGTTGGGGGTTAAGGGTTTGAGGCCAAAGTTCAGGGCCACTTGGTTCCTCTTTTAGAATTTTACTCTGCTTTCTACATGTGCTGGCCTCCTGCAGGGACCTGGAGTGCCATTCAGTTTTCCAGCTAGGAGAGTGCTGGGAATTGTCACCTCCCCACCTCTGTGGAAAGGAAGAGATGAAGGATGAGAGGACTGCCGCCTGGGCTGAAGTGGTCTGGAGAGGGCAGAAAGAGAAGCAAGCCTTCCTTTTCTAGAAGAGGCTGAAGTAAAAGGGATTTGAGAAGAAGTCTTATGACGTTAATTTTTTTATGTTTTAAAAATAATGCTTAAATATATGTAATATAATTGTTGCATAATTTTAAGTATGTTTAATCACACAATTTTGTGGCATTCACAAGTATAGTCATCAATACCATCCATCTCTCTACCCCCACAGCCTTTTATTTTACCCAATCACATTGTGTATTCCATTAACCACTCACTTTGCTTTCTTTCACCTAAGTGTTATTTAATATATCATTTTCCCAAATACAGCATAACAGTTTTGTCTAGTCCTCCCATAACTTCTTTCTTCTTCTGTGGAGGCCTGTGAGGGACATTTGGATTGCAGTTAGATGGTGTCATGAAGAGAAAAGGTCTGTACGTGAGCCTGGGCTGCCTTGTTTAGGAAATAATTCCTTTTCTTAACTAATGCTTATCATTTGTAAGTTTAAAGTTGTTTAATGTATAAATTTAAAATATGGTAATATTTTATTTGACTTTACATCTTATATTTTGTTAAACAAATCTTTGGTTATACTTAGCTCTTTATGTAAGATGGGATCTCTTGTAAGATGGGATCTAGAGATCCCATCTTACATGAACAGTTTTAGTTTGTGGGGGTTTTACTCTTCATTGAATTGAAGTTGTTAATTTATATAATTGAGGATAACTGGTGAGTTTGTGCCATTTTATGAAATAAATTTTTTTCTCATATGCAGTATGGAGATGAATGTAACAGCCTGTTGTTTGTGATGGTACACACTTGTAATTCCAGTATTTGGAAAGCTGAGACAGGAAGTTTGCCATGAGTTTGGGCTATCATGGGCTAATAACAAGTACTAGGCAAGCTGGTGCTGTATAACAAGCCCTTATCTAACAAAGCAAAAATGACAAGGAGAGGAGGGGGAACAAATTATTTGGGTCAATGTAGAGATTATTTTTATCTTATGTTAATTTTTATGGACTATTCAGAATACCTATGATGTTCTGTAGATATTTAATAATGGTAAAAATATAGAGATAATGTCAACGGTTTATTATGTAGTGGATTCCTTTCCTCTGTCCATGTGGGACTTAAAAGTTTATAGAGAAGACCTTCAAAACTATTTATCTTGTGACATTTACTACTATAGTGGAATGATGCATAATGAGAAATATGTATATATATATATATATATATATATATATATATATATATATATAGCATACTTTTGATGATGCCTGTATTTGAAATAATCTTAACAAAAATTTTATTTAGTGCTTTCACCACTCTTCTTAAAATTGTTTAATTCTTAGCCAAAGATTGTCAAAAAACTTATTTTTGCAAGTAAAATACTCTGATTAGTTATGGCAGTCATATATTAATATTTGAATAGAAAAACAGCCTATGTATTTCTCCCTGATTATTTTTGATGTAGTTGGATACATAGCCATTTATTTATATGCCGAGAGATATTACAACTAAGCTTGGCAGATCAGATATGACAAAAGCAATTTATATGGTTTTCAATACCAAAGCATTTACTTTGATATTTTGCCAAGAGTGTACTGCCAACCAAAAAAATATAATTCATCCCACTTTTTTCATGCCTTTTCCTGTGTGTTACATATTTTCTTCCCCTGAGCTATGGAATCTTCCATTAATGTATGTTCCTTTATCAGGTATTCATGTAGCCTCCAATCCCTACCTTCAGGACTGTCAGTCATTCTATCTACAGTGGATAGCAGAGCAATTAAGCTCTCTCCAAAGTTACCTCCAATCACGAGGTAGTGATTAGGGATGAGTTGTCTTTCCCTTGTGAACTGTGGTATTTTCTAGAGCTTTCAGTCCTGATGTTGTGTTCAGAGGCTGAGTGTGTTCCTCTTCTGTGCCCCAAGCCTGATCACCTTCCTTATCTCTCTCTCACTGAGCAGGTGAACCAAGGGTCATAAGTTTTTGTATAAAACTAAGAATGGGTGATTTCTTTGTTTTGTGTGCTAATTGGATTCTGTATCAGAGGTTGCTATAGGCTTGCTGTATTGGGCAATGTTCATAGCCCAGCACTTTCTCCAACCATCTGCAAGGAACCTCTGTGTTCAGTTCTCATTTACCAAATGTGCAGGCTGTTTTAGAGTTGATGGATTTTTGACCTTTGTTTTGACCCTTGTTTGATATGAGTGGTCACAACTACCTCTGGCATCTCTAGGAAGTACGATTAAACACAGCTCCAATGGCAACATAGCCCGACACAAGTACTAATAATCAGACTTTATGATTGAGAGATTCATGTTCTTCAGGAGGAAATTGAGTCTTGCAGTTAAGGTGTATTTTTCTGGGTTTATAGGAGGGCCTCTGCCCTCAGTGGGTCCTTTGTGCACTTGGCTTTGTTGCTGGCTGCTCCTTACTTCTGTCTGTGCATAAGGGCTATGTGAAAGTAACTACCTTCTCATTTCCCTAGTCACTTCTCTTAGAAGAAGGCACTCCTAAGCCATGGATCAGTGGTTTATAAGGGATGGATCTGGGGTGAAAAACCTGTGGTCCTGATTTCAAGCCTGTGTTCCTGCAGGGTCCCGGCATGGTAGTGTTACAGAGAAATTGCCAGCATGGTGAGGAGAACTGCATTTTGTATAGAAGTTATTCCCATTAAATGCTCTCCTGGTCTCTGATTCCTCTGTAATGGATCTTTCCTATTATACTAGTTCTATAACCAAAGTCACCAAGGCTTGGTATATTAAGATAAGAAGCTTATTTTTTGCAGAGTTTTTGAATTCATGAGGTTGTCACCACTCTGTGCCTGGCTGTGCTAAGGACCTTGTGTGCATAGAGGGAGGGGGCAAAAAGCCTAGGAAAATCAGGAAGGGGCATTCCCCTCACAAGAAGTAACCAGGGCTTGGTAAGATTGGTTCCTTTCAAGGACGGTCTCATTAACCTAACAGGCTTCTACTAGGCCTACCTCTTGAAGGCCCCACTGATTACGCAGCCTAGAGACCAAGCTTCTAGCACATGAACTTGTGGAGGACCAATAAAGCCATATACGACATGCCAACATTTAATTATGTCTTTATTGATGAGCTGTAAACTCTTTGCCCAGTATTCTATTGGCAAAAGGCAACCCACTATCAAGCTGATTTTTTTTTCATTTCTAAATTCGAATGATGTGCTTTATATATCATTTATTTGTATGAGAAGACTCTGGTATCTCAACATGTTTTATTTCAACCTTGTATTTTTTTTCAAAACCATGGGATTTAATTTCACACTTACCAAAATGGCCATACAATTTTAATTTAAAGACTAGGAATATGTTTTGGCAAAGGTTTGGAGAAATGGAAACCCTTACTCATTACTGATGGAAAAGTAAAACAACACAGACACTGTTGCAGACACATGAGTGTGATTCCTCAAAATGCTAAATATAGACTTAGCACATGGTCCAGCACTTTTACTTTTTAGTACATACTCAAAAGAAGTGAAAATGGAGACTTAGATTGTAAACTGCATTTGTTTATTGCCACATTATTGCAACAGACAAAAGGTGTAAACAACCTAAGTATCTAACAGCAGAGGATTACATACACAACAGATTAAACACAGACACAATGGAATATTCATTGGTGATTAAAAAGGAATGAAGTGGGCTGGAGAGCTGGCTCAGCGTCAATCCTGTGTTTTTGATTCCTCTTGTTTTCTGTTTGCAACCCCTACTTCTTCCTGTTCTTCTGTCCATCTTCTCACAGTGTACTCCCCACCCTCAGCTGAACCGTGGTAAAGCAGATAAGGAACACAGATTTGTGACAATATGTGTATACTGATACATTAAACCCAGTAAATATCTACCTCTTGTCCTTTTTAATTTATTTTTTCAATGCAGAGTTGGTTAATGTTCCTCCAGCCTCTATAAACGAAGAGGCCAAGATTGCTTGCAAACTTACCACTGTGATACCTAACTTTCGTCTTCACTAGTTGAAAGCACATCAGAGTCACAGGGGACCTTCATTCATTTTTCGGAGAATCTGCTTCATAGAGTTGCATTGTCAGCAGTGTGGTGATGAGGAGAGTGGCCAGTGTCAGGTTGATTCTAAGAGAAACTCCCCTGGAGTTCATTAAATGTTGCTGAAAATTTAAGGTTACTTGTGTCATTCGCTTTTTTTCCCCCAGATACCCCAGAATATGTTTCAGAATGTGAAAGATACTAATGATGAGAAAGACTAATCAACTTAAAATTTAGATCTGTTCTTCCTCTTAAGAATGGAGGAAATGAAATACATGTGCTTTCTAAAAAATATAGAGGATTGTCATTTGTCAGACTAAGGACAGGCAGGCAGTGCACTAAATTTTTAATCAATAGGACAGAGAAAAGATTTATGTACCTTTTTGTGTTGGAATTTGGTATCTAGGAACTTGTTATCATCAATGGAGTAACACTTATGATCTATACCTATGTCTCCGTTGGATGATTGTCTTCTGGGATCTTCACATTCATTTTCCTCTTGCACATGACCTTGTTGATGTGGAAGTGCTCCTTAGACTGACAGTGTCTAACCTGGACAAGTCCAAACTTGTTCCCCATTTGTTGGCAACTAATTGAACAGCACCAGCCTGTGCTTAAGGCCAAGGTTTCTCTTCAGTCTCTTTCTCTGTGAATTTCTACATCTATTCATACACACTTACATAGAAGTGGTCACCTGAATATCCATGTAAATGATATTTAGTGAGCACCTGCTCTGTCCCACATCCTATTCTTAGTACTAATGACACAGTGGTACATAAAGTCTTGGTCCCTCCTTCCCTCCCTCTGCAAAGGAATATTACTGAAAAATGGAAGATTACTGAGGCAAATATGGTGCTTGGGAACTTTAAACACAGCAAAGTCTTATCTACAATAAGAGAGGCTGTGTTTACTGCCATCCCCCTTGTTCTCTATCTAAGACAGGCTTATTTACATCTACCCAGAATCCATTATAAACCTCTGTTTAAACCTGTTAGAGCTGCTGCATGCTTGTGTTGAACTCCTTTGCATAGGCTTGCATGCTTATTGTCATGTACACATTTCTGTAACTGAACTATATAAAACCCTTGCCACCCAAGGCTCCGGGCCAGTGCCTTTTTGGGATAACCCATGCTTTGGTTTTTTGGCATGATTAAACTTCACTCTCCTCCAAGCTGGCATGGCTCTATCTCTCATTGGTATGTGGTCTTTCCACTTCACCTCTCTTCCTTCTTTTCTCCTTCCTTCATCATACAATACTGGGTCTAATTATATTTTCATTTTAGTATATAACAGTCTTTCATCATATCTCCACTTCCATAACCCTCTTTTACCCTCTCCTTTGCATACATGAACACACATGCACGTGTGCACGTGCACACATACACACGCACACACACAATAAAAACATATGCTTCTTTGATGAAGCTTCACTCTCTGTCCTTTAGTCCTTGAATGTCTAACTGTTCCAAACATAAATCTATCTTTGTTTTACAGAAAAAAGAGATGAGGATGATTTTGAAGAAAAGAAAGCCATTAAGAAAAAAATTAAGGAACTTAAATTTCTAGATCCTAAAGTTGCCCAGAATCTTTGTAAGTATTATATATAACATTAAATTATCATAACACATATTGGTAGTTTTTTAAATTAGTTTATCACTTGTTTTTCATTTTGTTACTTTAATTTCATTGATTTAATAATAATTATTCAAGGATAACTCTCCTTCATGTAAATTGTGAGATTAAATTTTTGATAGGATTAATAGGCACTAAGTATAAGAAAAGAATTTAGGGTGAAATTCTACCTCCCATAACTGAAAAGAGAACCACTCTTTAAAGTTCCTTTTCTCAGTATAAAAGTAAAGACAAGGAATTCGATTAATGACATCACACCTTGATAAAAGGAATTAGTAATCTATTAATGTTTTATGCCCCTGATTCTCTGTTCTTTGTGATACTTGATCGTGCATGAAGGCAGTTGGAATATTAATGAAAATAAGGATGAGTGAAATAAATTCCATTATCCACCTGAGCCATTCAAAGCCTTTCTTCAAAAGGACTGACTGGAAATATTTTAGGTTTAATTACTGTTACAGGGTCTAAGTACTTAGTGTTGAATTGTCTTCCTGACTGAATTATTATGAGAAAAGGAAATAATTTTGCTCCTAACTCACTTCTTATTGCATCTAAAATATATCAGAAATAGTTCTGCTTGGAGCTGAGTAATTTGGCCTGCATATATTACTTTCTGATGGTACAAGAGGGATATAATGTGTAGAATCTACATAGACAAGGAATATTTCTGTGACTTTTTGTCTTTAAATTGTTATGTTCTCTAGTAAGCTTTTAGCATGTTTTGGAAACAGTTCTCTAGCAAGAAGAAAATGGCCTCTGATGTCATTGGTAGTTGACGGTCATTTCTTGAAAGTTTTAAAAATGAGTACTCTTCATTCTCACTATGACAAAGTCATTTTCCTATAATGTAGACAAACACAAGAGCCTCATGGAATATACTGAGACATTAATACTAGTGACTGATAGTCACTCTTCTTTTGCTGGAAACAAATTGATTGCATATCCCTTCCTCTTTCATGGAGGGTCACCATGTGATATATTTGGGCCATTTAATATATAAGTGGAGGTGTCATCATTTTTGAGTGGAAGCACTTAATTGCTAGTGTGGTCTTTCTATTGACACCAAAAGTGGCCTAATAAAGTTGTGTCTAATATTGTGATTATAGGATCATAATATAGCTTCTCCTCATTGTTACAGGATGGACTCTTAATGTACTTATTAAATATCACTGATATTTTTGGGGCCTTTGTATAATACATGACTGTCAGAGTTTCCTCTCTGCAAGAACATCTTCTCAGTTCAAAGCATTGTATTATGAGTATAGGTGACACCAAATAGTTCTGCTTTGTGGCCTAAAAATGGTGATTTGTTTTGATAATTATCTGTGGCTTGCCTTACAAATAGCTAGTCTTGACTCTAAACAACCCTGTTATGACTCCTAAAGAAAAATTTTTTAATGCAATACTTTTTGAATGGGTCAGCCATGGTATTTTAGCTTAAGTATTCATCTCTAAGTTGAATAATTGCCATCTGGATGAGGTTATTTACTAATTATAAATTATAACAATGCGTTAAATGCACCCAGTAGTTAATAGCCTATGATAAGAGCTCTGGATTCCTTTTATGTGCTCCTATCATGTTGATCCCTTTGTTTTTACAATAAAATCTGATGGATTTTACAGGCAAGGAACTTAAATAAGGTTGTTCCTTCTGACAGTAACGAGTGGGTGTAAGGAATATATATGCCCCTGTTCACAGGTTCCAGTGTCACATCATTACTATTGTTAAAGATCCTGTTGATACTGTTGGCTTTGGGAAGAGGATATCTATACCAGTCATTTAAGGAGAGGCATGCTTT
Organism: Zapus hudsonius; assembly: GCA_004024765.1. Classification (NCBI taxonomy): domain Eukaryota; kingdom Metazoa; phylum Chordata; class Mammalia; order Rodentia; family Dipodidae; genus Zapus; species Zapus hudsonius. The sequence continues at coordinate 46,858 of PVHP010000788.1, read as the reverse complement.
AGAATCCAAGATCAAAAAATTCAGAATGTCTATACCATGCCATATTGTCATACAATTCATTTTAGACTCATTCTTGTCCTTTCTGATTCTAGCAAATGCGTTATGAATTAAGCTTTATAGAACTGTACTGGCTATACTCTTTATGTATGGCTGAAGTTATAGTTGGTTTTATGTGTAATATTGAGTCTTAAGTGTTGAATTCTGATTTTGATTCTCATTTGGATACTGACAATTGGGTTTAAATGAGACAATTTGAGCAAAGCTGTAGAAAACTGAAATTTTACTTCCAAATTGTATTAATGAGAAAAATGATGAGTGTGTACTAGACGAGTTCTCTCTTTTGAAATGTTCTGTGGAATTTTGAGGAAACAATCTGAATGTCACTTATTTATTTAGCTACTTATGTCTTAGGTGTACTTATGTGTTCATAAAGGTTTTGGCTGAAGCTCTTGGCCCAGCGTTAATGATCAAATTCCAGAAACAACACAAGTCTCAGGAACTTTACAGGATTCATGTGTTCTACTAGATTCTTTTTGAGTCGAGATTAGAACTGTAAAGGTAGAAACCCTGGAATGTAAAAATTAAATTAACATAAAGGTTACATTTTTATACATTCCCTCTCAATAAACAAGTATGGCTAGTTCCGAGACCTGAACACTTTACACTTTTTTTCCCCAAAGTTATTGTCAATAATTAGATATATTTCATGAACAAGTCTTATGATGGTACTTCCATTTCCCTCCTTCCTGTCTCAACCCACTGGAGGGCCTCCTCATTGGGCTTCCTGAACCAGTCCATTCTTAGCTGAACCCTGCACTTACTGCTGGGATATATTTAATCACACTTTGAAGCATAAAATGTATGTTAGGAGATTAATTTCACTGGGTCTTTTGAAGGCTTCAACCAGATATATTTCTTATGTAATTCTCAGCAGGTTGTAAGTATATAAAGCATAAAAATCTGTACTTGTCTTCTAACTTGTGTGTTAGTTAGCTTTAGGTAATTTTTAACTCTTATGTGTTATTTCCCTTATGATGATTATAGCATATGCTGAATTTGTTCATATACTGTAAAGTTAGTTTGTTTGATCTGTATGTATAAATGTGTTTAGTAGCAATTAGTTACATTTATGTTTTACTTGAAAAATGAATGATAAATAAGAGAAAGTAAAATATTATCTTCATTGGCAAGCTAAAACTTTCTCTTAACATTTTATCTATTGTATTTTTATGTGTTTCTATGCATGTGTGCTACTTATGTTTTCTCATCTCCATTATTTTCATGTGTAATTGCATAAATGAGTGAGATTATTCAGTGTGTTCATCTGTAACATTAGTGGTTACCCAGTACTACCCTCACTTCTGATTCTGCTGCAAGTGCATGAGTTAAATACAACCCTTGGGTTAGATAATTCTTTGAAAAGACTTTTAGAATTCACCAGAGCTGTTTTCCTTTTGCCTATACTTTATTTCAGAAATGTAGTGAGTAAAATCAGCCCATAAAAAGGTGTATGGACTGAGTTAAGAGATGGTTTCAGTGCTAAAGTTTCCAGCTCTCCTCCCCCAGTGGAATCATGATCAGCTTTCAATTTATCCAACAATAATACTCAAGAGTGTTCTCATATAAGGAACCCCATGTAGTGATAAGAGCCTGTACTGGACCTGTATTCCGCTTGAGCCCTATACGACTTAAGCTCCCAGTCTTCCAGTGGCTAAGCTGTTTCTCTGTGACTCTAAATCCACAGCATCACCTCAATCATACTGTTAGCATAGACTGTCTTGCTTCACCCAGTAGTTCAAGGTAACAAGGATGCTCATATCCTGCACTTGTGGTGGTAAGATTGTAGATTGTTCTCAAGAATAAGAAGCCGTTCAAGAAAGAGCAATTTGTTTTTAGATCTTTAAAATATATAGTGCTCAGTAAACAAAAAACAAACAAAATACCCCCCCCCAATACTCCTAAATCATGAGCTATTGGGATCAAGTGCTGACTGTGTGGTCAGGAAGTGGCTTTTTTTGAGAGGGGATTTCACAAGCTAGCCCCTTGCTGGCCTCAAACTGGTACTCGTTCTTTCCTAACTTCCTAAGAGCTAAAATCAAAGGCTCAAGCCAACATGACTAGCTACAAATTGCCGTCATTTTTTACATGAAAGCATAGTAGTATAGTGAAACTGCAAAAGTATTTATATATCTATTGCAATAAAAATAATATATACCTCAGAAGCTCTTGTTGAAGATTGTTAATTATAAGAGTATATGAACATTAAAAAATAGAAATGGTGTTTGAAATTCTCAGTAGTACATTATCCTACCTAATTTATGAAGATAATTTATAGTAAAAAATTTTGTCTAAAATAGAACATTTGGGCTGGAGAGATGGCTCAGTGGTTAAGACACTTGTCTCCAGTGGCTAAGGCCCCCGGTTCAATTCCCCAGGACCCACATAGGCCAGACCCACAAGGTGGTGGCCTTGGTGCGCTCTCTCTCTCTCTCTCTCTCTCTCTCTGTCACTCTTCTGTATCTCTCTGCTTGAAAATGAATAAATAAATTAAAAAATAAAATAAAATAGAACATTTTAAGATTTAGGTAAAGGCAAGGGCTAGATCTCTAACATGTCTGTCTATAGTGTTTTTTAGTAGTGCAATACTGATAGTACTTGTTTTCCAGTGGAAATGCATTACTTAGCAGTTTTCTTCAGTAGTTTTCTTTGAACTATTTGGTAGGGTCAGAACATAACATACAAGCCAATAACATATATTTAGACAAATACTAAATGCACACACTGGGGTTTTCTCATTGCAGTGTGATAGTTTTTATAGTATGTCAAACATTTTAGTTTTTAATTGTACAGCAAACATTTTACTTCTTGACAATCATATGAAAATGAGCACCATTCCCTATGGTAGGCAAATAACGAAGAATTTAGAAATCAGCCCTGGCACCTGCCTACGAAAACAGCATGGTTATTTATATACTCATTTTGTAACTAGAGAAGAGCATGGAGTGTGCTAATGAAAGTTTTCCCTACAACTATATGAAAGGTATACATTCTCTCATTTTATAAATTTAGTTTTGATTTTATAAGTAGAAGCACATCTTGAATTCCTTTATTACCTTATACATTATGAACCTTCCCCTCTCTCTTAGCAATCTTCCTGAGCTCCTTGCGGGTGCCATATGAAGAAATCAAAATGATGATATTGGAAGTGGATGAAACACAGTTGGCAGAGTCTATGATTCAGGTAAACAAACAGGCAGAGCTTAAATGGCAATATTTCATTGCAAACTTCTCATTAAATAGCAATCTGTAAGTGAAGCAAAATTCTCAACCCCAATCATTCAACTGGAAAATCATTGCTACATAATTAGTTTTAGCATAACTTCTGCATTGCCATGAGAGAAAACTCTGCATCTTCTCTTAACTGCAAACCAAATATAATGCTATCAAAATGATTATATTTCAATTATTTTAAATGACTTTTCTGAAATGCAAATTGTTTAATTTTACATACATGTTTTTGTTTTTGTTACAGTTAAGAGTCTTGGCATGTTAATTTAAATTTGTTTTATATCCTTTGTCAAGTATTTTTCTTTAGCTTATGGAGTTGCATTGCTATTTGGTATAGAAGATTGTGGGAACTTTCTTGTTATTTAGTTAATTTTACTTACAACCCTTCCTTGCATCCTAGAAGAGTATAGTGCATGTTGCTTACACAATACTCTGCATTCATTCTGTATCTAATATGATTAAAATAGCTTTTGCACTCAATTTTTTAAATGAGTGCCAGTGTTGTACCAAAGTTATTAAGTTGTACATATGGGATCAGAAAATTCATAGATGAAGAATCAAACCACAATTTATATGGTGATTGCTAGTATATCTTTTTGTTCTGTTAAGGATATACTGACAAATGTTGTTTTTAGCAAGAAAATGAGGCCAGGGAGTTAGTACAAGCAGGCCTGCCATCTCTGCCCTCAGGAGGCTGAGGGAAGGAAAGCAGAAGTTCCAGGCCTTGCTGGGATCCATTGGCGTTCAAAAAAAGCCATACGATATTTGTTAGTGTCAAAGAGTTTTAAATTTTAAATGATTTAACCCATCAGTAAATGATATCTTCATAGGTGGTTCCAAGTCTTGTCTCTCTTTCCTATTCTTCTACATATGGTGGTGATGTATTCTCACTCATATTTGTGTTTTGAGTTTCTCAGACTCATAAAATTGTGCAACTCAATAACTTTCTTTAAGCACTAATATACTGTGGTAGTTTATTTCCCCTACACTGAGTTTTTGTCTTTATTATAATCGCTGATTGCGCATGTGGCTTCTTGCTGGGAGCAGATGCCAAATTACTTAAAGAAGAATTTTCTACATCATGCATGTTTGCTTTCTGGTATGATTTTGTTAAATATTTACAGAGTGGCTTTTAACTTGATTACATGACTGTTTTAGATAATCATGTGAATTTTGTGGTCTGGAGATAGAAATCAGGTCATTTGCATTGTGAAATTCATGTCCAATTCAGGGTCAGCTTTATCTAATTTCTTACTGTATTGGTTTCTTTCGACTGCTGCAACTATTTGCCATAAACTCATTAGTTTAAGATAACAACTTTATTATCTTATGTTGTTGTAGTTTCAGAAGTCTGGCATTGGTCTCACTAGGATGAACTTACGTGTCAGCTGGCCTGAATTTCTTTTTGTAGAGCACAGGGAAGAATCCCAGTCTCTTTTTCAGCTTCTCCTGTCTGCCTCCCGTCCTTTAGACTAACCCCTTCCTTCATCCTTTAGGCCAACATGGTTATTTACTGATCACATCTCCCTCTCTTTCTGTGCTCTGTTAATAACTTTGGCTATTATGATTACAGTTGATATTCAGATAATCCAGGTTAATCACCTTAATTTAAGGTCAGCTTCTACTAACTTGGATCCCATCTGTATCTTAATTCCCTTTATCATACAAGCAGATATTTTCGTAGATCCTGGAGAGGAGACTTGGACATCTTGCAATTGTGGGTCATTATTCTACATAGCATGCTTAATACATATAAAGTCAAAATTTTGAGTTTAAAACCTGAAAAAACTATTTTGGATATAAATAAAGTTTTAATATACATATTCATAAAAAATAAGAAATTCATTTTACTTGAACTCTTAATGATTAATTACAAATTTTCTCTTTATTTTAACATGGAGTACTGCCTACTTTGTGCAGATTGTAGAAGTAAAATCTAACTTTGTAATAATGACTATTTTTATTGGATTTGTTTACTTGTCATGATATTATTTTTGCATATTTATTATTCATATGAAATAGGTCAGTGATATGTTTTCATGCAATTTCATATATACCATTCTTTATACATTTAAAAATATGTTTATACTAGTAAAAGAGTTTGTCTCTTTAGACTTTCATCAATTTCTTGTGCTAACATCAAGGCACTGTGAGGTTATTTTAGAGAAAAATTTCACCTTCTTGGAGTTCATATAAAACTTTGATGCAATGCAGGCTTGGCCAAGATTGAATTAGAACTAGAGTGTGTCTGGGGAGTGCACTCTATTGTGTGAAGAGCCACTGGTATTTAATGGTGAGTCAGGCAGGGCGCTAGAGAATGATAGGGGATTTTATGAGAAATGTAGGGATGGTCAGTGACAATACTATGAGTTGTGAAGTTCACTCTTGTGTTTAGACAAGTTGTCCAATTCAACTTAATAGAGAGTAAGATTTTTGAAGATGTTGGACATTGGGTAAGGCTTCAGAAGCAAAGGGAGGTTGGGCCCACAATCATGCAAATTACAGATATTTTTCAGTAGAGCATGAAAATTAAAAATTTTCTGATAGAAGATTAAAATTTAAGAATATATCAACTAAAATATTCATTGAAAGATGGCCATCTGAAAGAATACTAAAGGAATTTAGATGCCTTTTGTAGTATTTATCTTCTTGTTGTTGGGACAAAAGGCCCAACGAGAAGATGCTTATGGGAGGAGAGGGTTAATTGGCTTAAGGTCTTGAGAGGAAGTTTCATCATGGTAGGGACAGCATGGAAGAGCAGACAGCTTGGCTGTCACATACTGTATAGTAGCAAGGGGGAGTCCTAAGAGTGAGCTAGCTTTGAAAACCCTCCCTCAGCAAGGCTCTTCTACTTTCCCAAATTGCAACTGGTGGGGTGGGCTGGGATGGGGTAGGGGTGGGGGAGGCCATTATTCAAAACATTGGGGGAGCCTATGGGAGACTTTCATTCAAATTACCACACCTATGATAAAAAATAAATTGGACAATTAGTTGTCAATTAGAATAGTTGAAAGAAAATATAAATAATGAGGTTTTTTTAGTCATAGGCATTTCCTCCAAGAGAAATAGCTATTTATGTGGTAAAATCTTGTACCTTTGTTGTTCCTATTCACTTTTTCAGTTTTAACAATGACTTTTTTCTAAAGGTGATCTTAAATTGGCACAGTCTGTTGGATTGTTTTGGGCCAGTTAGCCCATGAGCCTATCACATGTTCTGTTCTGATTACCTTCTCATTGCTGGAACAAGTATCTAACCAGAATCAGCTGATGGGAAGAAAGTTTTTTATTCTGGCTTACACTCTCAAGGGGAAGCTCCTTGATGGTAGGAAAAAAAAACATGACATAAACAGAGGCTGGACATCACCTCTTTGGCACAACAGGAGAGTGAGCTGAACTGGAGCAGGGGGAACCCATTCTAATTAATACCTCTCAGCCTGCCCCCTGCAACAAAACTCTAGCAAGGCTCCATCTCCCAAGCATTCAAGACACACACGTTTGTGGGGAACATCCAATTCATACTACCACGCATTCTTTGATCTAACTACTTTGGATGCATAACATCTTCTAGCACTGTTTTTTAACTAATACTGTGGGAAATTTTTATCTTCTGCCACGACATAATGGGCTGTAGAGTTGTATTTATGCTTGACTTTGAGTTTTTATACAGTTTGTGGAAATTAAAATTTGGAATTTTGAGCACCTAGTATTTCCCCACCCCTTAATTTTAATACCAATAGACTGTAGATATAATGCTATTATGGTAGAATATACTTTGATACAGAGGATCTGTGTAACTTTATCCAATGGATTGTTTGAGTTCTATGGAAAAAGCATAATTACATTATCTTCTGATTTTTTTTTCTTTAAGTGACTATGGGTTTGGAAATGCAGTGCATGACAAATAGGCCAGAGTAGCCAAGTGAACCTATGGGCTCTAGACTGCAATAATACAGGAGGAATAGGACCTTCTCATCTGTGATCACTTCTGTTCCTAACTCTTCTTCCACATCAGAAACCTTCATTTGTCCTTATTATTAAAACATCATCCTTTCAGATAAATTGTGTAAATGCAGCATTAAAATCTCCCCCAGCCCCTTCTCCCTTATTGCTTTCCTTGTTGGTTGATAGCAGCATGAGGATTTCTTTTGTTCCCTGGAGGAAAGCATTAAAATAAGTTTGACTTGCTTAAAACTTCTGATATTCATTTCCCTAAAACTGATGTGTAATAGATCACATTTATCCAGGTGAGAAAGTTGTTCCTCTGGTATAGGTTGAGTTCTTCTTTCTCAATTATAAGCTCATCAAATATTCAGTAGTGCTTGATTTGAATATATCATAACTTTGGGATAGAGGAAAGTCAAATTAACTGTTTTCATGATGCATGGAATGTTGCCCAAGGCTGAGGATAAGTGAGGTAATCTGGGGGGCGGGAGACCCAAGGATTAATTCTTCACTGGTTTCCTTTCCACAGTTTATTGATAACTGAAATTTTTGAGATTCATTTAGTAAAGATTCTTTTCTTGTTTGTAATTTTTAGAACTTAATAAAGCATCTGCCTGATCAAGAGCAATTGAATTCATTGTCTCAGTTCAGTAATGACTACCACAACTTATGTGAGCCTGAGCAGTTTGCTGTTATGGTAAGTACTGAGTGGTGCTGTCCACTCTCTTCTGAGGGGGTTGACGTACACAAGAGACAGAAATGGAAGCTGCTCCACATCACTAGTGTGTAAGCATTTCATGTTCATCTTGCTATTATTAACCTAAGGAAATTCTTGACATATTATCAGGTTTTAAAATACTGTAGTGATTGGTCTAAGGAGATATCTCAGTGATTAATGGCCCATACTTGCAAAGCCTGGGTTCAATTGTCCAGCCACCCATAGAAAGCTGGACAGGAATTAGTTTGTATTGGCAAGAGACTCTGTCATGGCAAAGTGGATGTGGGTGCGTACACAGACACACACGCGCGCACATGCGCACACGCACGCACACACAGAAATAAGAAAAATTGAAATATAAATATATTAAAATTGCACACTTAAAAATCTAAGTGGTTTTTGAAAATTGTATATGTAAATTTTTTGCATTCTGTATATCATGTCATAATGCAAAATAAAAATGAATTTAATATATTTATGATTCTAGAACTATGCACTCCAACATTGCAAGAGTAGCTTTAATTTCTTATTTTAATCACTCACTTGAGTTCACCTCATGGTTTTGACTCTGAAATTAGAAATACCATCTTTTTCTTGCCAATGAGAGTGAAATGCATTCATTTAAAAATATCTTCAAGGCACCTTGATAATCGTGTTTCACCTTCCTGTTTTCTTTAAGCTGTGTCTAGAGACTTGCTAATGCTATATATTAGCTGTATTACAACTTAAAGTTAAGATTTTTATTGAGCTCTATTCTTCTGCTCTTTTTCCTACCATTAAGTGATCATTTTTTACTTGGGTACAATGGTTATCATTGTGATACTTAAAATGAGTATTTTTTAAAAATGTGATTATTTTTTATTTTTTATCTACAGTTTTTTTACTAGCTTCAGGACAAAGATGGAATTATATTGGTGTTAACATTCAGGCTTCCCAATGTTTTGGGACCCTCTGCACTCCATATTGATGAGTTTCAGGCCTCTGCTCTTAAATTTTCTGCTGCTCCTTCACACACTGAGCGTCTCTGCCCTTCCACTTCTGTGAACTGCACAGAGGACCCATGGGGACACTAGTGGGCCTTTCCCTCATTCTTCTCTCTCATAACTTTTAGTATGAAATGTTTTAACTTGTTTCCTAAATAAAGGAAACAATGAAAACACATGTCTTACTTTTTACCCAGTCCTCCTAGTTACTCTCCTTGTCACCTTTTTCTCTGAGTTGTTTATTTGCTTTCCTTCCTGTTAACAGGTCACTTTGTCCTTGTCTTGATCTATGTCTGCTTGGCTACTTGCTGTGTGTTCCTAAAGAGAATATGTGAATAAGGGAGAATTTATATATATTTTTAAATAGAGAGCATTAATACACAAGCATGCTATAGTTTGATTGAATTCCCATCCCATTATCCTTTTTGTCCCCTTAAAGTTACCTCCTGGTTCAAGGTAGTCCATGTCAAAATATGGATAGGCTTTGGACAGGGCTAGTCTTGGGGGGTGGTGGGTATCAATGGTAACCTCTTGTGTCTTGAGTGTACTCTACTGTATTTGGGGACAAGTGCCCCAAAGTATTCTTTCCTACCCTGTGACTGTTAGATTCTTCCCGTCTCCTCTTCTGCAATATTCTCTGACTCTTGAAGAGAGTGATGAAAATTTAGGATTGAACTCTCAACAACCTATTGTTTTTGCTTTGATGAGTATTTTTTTATCTATCTGTCTATCTACCTATCATCCATCCATCAACCCATCCATCGTCTATCATCTATCTATCAATCATCCCTATCCTATCTTATCCTATCCTATCCTATCCTTCCATCTATCTATCTGTCTATCTATCTATCTATCTATCTATCTATCTATCTATCTATCTATCTATCATCTATGTATCTACCTATCATTTCTCTATCTTCCTATCATCTATTTATGTGTATGGGCACACCAGGGCACACACTCCTTACCAATGCAAAGGAACACCATACACTTCTGCCACTTTCTGCATCTGGCTTACATGGCTGGGTGGGGAATTGAACCCAGGCCAGCAATCTTTGTAAGTGAGCACCTGTAACTACTGAGCCATCTTCCCAGCTTCTGTGAAGAGTTTTGGGTCTCCTTGGTGTCAACCGCTATCTCCAGAGAGAAGCTTCTCTGTCTAGCAGTGAGGGAAGTGCCTACATCCATTCCTCCATTCCCTCCACAATGGTTCCTGAGCCCTGGCAGATGTAGTAGGGATGACTTTCTAGTCTAAACACTAGGCTTTCTCTTCTTGGTATTTTGATGAGGAGAGAGATGAAGGTTGGTGTTAGCTCATGTTTGCCTTTTAATTCAGTCTGAGGTCACAGCATATGGAATTGTCCTGCTCACAGTTAAGCCAGTCTAGAACTTCTTTCAAAGGCAAACCTAGATGTTTGTCTGTTAGGTAATTCTGTCAAGTTGACATGACAGTCAGGATTAATATAGCATTATAACTCCTTGGACTCAATGTGGAATTTGTGCACTCCATGTTAAGTTTTACCTCAGTCTAGAGTGAGTGTGGCTGACACTTTTCCTAGCGGATACTCTAGGAACAGGTTATCTGCTGGCTCTGCAGCTTATGACTGTACCACTTAGTGTCTACTTTGTTCATTATTAACATCTTAAAGGTGTAATGATTTTAGGGGGGAAACAATGAAACTTGAGGGAAAATAAACAATATATTTTTTCTATCTTTCACCATTTCCTGCCTGACTCTATTTCTCTAATTCCTGTTCTCCACACAACCACCCTTTCCATTCTTCCTTCCCTCAATAAATGGAAAGCTTTCTTTAAGCTCCAGTCCTTTATTAGTTAACAATATATACTAGGTAAGAAGTATGAATAGAATGCCTGATGATTTTGGTTCTCTATTATGAATCAGAAGTTTAACTTTAATTTTCCTAACTTCTTAAGAAGCAATAAGTTTTTATTTTATCAACATTATAGCAATAAGTTTTGTGAAATTTGTTATAATTACCCTGTTAATTTCTATAGTATATGCATAATATTAAGTTTTAGTTTTAAGTTAACATTATTTTGGAATTGTGTTTATATCAAAGATAGTTTGAGATTAGCTAAACTTCACATTGCTAAGCTACTTTTTCTTTAAAATTTTTTTCCTATTTGCAAGCACAGAGAGATAGAAGAGAGACAGATTCATTGATTTATGATTTCTAGTATTTTCCCTCCTTTCCATCTTTATTCCTTTTCTCCTTTCCTCTTTCACTTCACTTTTTATTTTTTTAAAAACTCTTTCTTTTTTTATACATAGCAATTGTATATTGTACACTCTTCACCTGTGAGAGTAAAATTGTCACCTGATTTTCCTTGTCATTTTTATAAAGAGATAGCACCTGGAATCTTCTAGCTATATTTAAAACACAGCATTAAAATTCAGTGTCATGAATTTAGGGTGCAAGAGATTATTGAAGTTTTTAATTTGTTTTGTAGTTGTTCATATATATGTCACTTGTTTTCTAGAGGACTTTAGCATATGTGTGATGGTTAAGTTTTGTTGTTAACTTGATCTATTAGCAATCCACAATAATCTTGAGGGCTGTGTAGCAAATTTCTTTGGAATTGAAGAGAGAAAGTAGGCCCAGGAAGTCATGTTAGCTAGAAAAAAAGCTTTGCTTCCTGGGAGGGTAGTGAAGGAAGGAAAATTCTAGAGATTAAGGAAGTGAACAAGTCTAGGAAGGGCTTGTGAGATTCTGACCTAAGGCTATAAAGGGGAAGGCAATCTCTCTCTTCCCCTGCCTGTTTCTCTCTCCCTCTCATTCTTTCTCTCTCCTCTCCTCTCTCGCCTTTCTCCTCTCTCTATGTCTCTCTGTCTCTCTCTGCTTGGACCTGTAAAAGGGGGCCAGCCTCTTTCACCATTGTAGAATTACTTCCCCTGGATCTGTAGCTTTAATAAATCCTTTTTTTCTCATAACTATACCTGGTTTGGAGGGTCATCCCTGATATGTGTGAGCTGACTACGACAATATGAAAAATATCTAATCAAAAAATCTGAACAAGAGATTGTTGATTGCTAAGGAAGTCTATTCTGGCCAAGTGATATTTTAAAGGAGTCTTTGGTAAGAGCAGATCTTGTGTCTTTTTGTATTTTTTTTTTTTTTGTTAATGAATGAGTCCCATTTCCTTTCTTTTCATTTTATTTCAATTCATTTTATTTTATTTTTAATTATTGTTTTTCCAGGTAGGGTCACACTCTATCCCAGACTGACCTGCAATTTACTATGTAGCCTCAGGGTGTTCTTGAATTCAGGGTGATCCTTCTACCTTTGCCTCTTGAGTGTTGAGATTAAAGGTGAGTGCCTCTACAGCTGGCTCTTCCATGTTGTTTTGTTGTTGGCTTATGTTCTGGCACAGTACATGGATGACTGATGGACTAATTTAAAATATTCTTTTCTCTGGACAGTCCAAGGGAAAATTTTCTCATTAATAAATTGGCATTTATTTTGGATGCAGTAGTGTTGCAGTCAGCTTTCTTGTTGCTGCGCAGATAGAACCGAAGCAAAGGCGGCTTGTGGAGGAATGGGCTTATTTGGCTTATGGACTCAAGGGGAGACTCCATCCTGGCAGGGAAAACGATGGCATGAGCAGAGGGCTGGACATCACCTCTGCCACAGCACTGCAAACAGCGGCAGGAAGGTGTGCCAAATACTGGCAAGGGGAAGCTGGCTTATTACCCCCATAAGCCCGCCCCAACAACACAGCTCTACTGAGGTTCTAATTCCTGAATTGCCATCAGCTGAGTATCGATGTATCAGAACACATTCATTTGTTTGTGGGGGACACCTGGATCAAACCATGACAGTCCGCCCCTGGCCCCCACAAACAATCATACATGATGTAAATACAATGCATTCAGCTCAACTCTTAAGTCCCCATAGCTTTCAACTGAGCCATAATACCAAAAATAAACCCATAATGGCACAGAACATTCACAATGCAAACCATGAGGCACAGCAAAAACAGATTGACCAATACAAGATTTAAAACAAACAGGGCACCATCAATCTCTAACTCCAAGTTCAATGATTCTAACCAATAACACAAGTCTCTTGGAGATTCAAATCCACCCCTCCAGCTCCGCTACTCACAGTCCGGGAAAATGTCATCCAGTGCTGGCAGCTCGCCTTGACACCCATCCATATTCCTGGAATTCTTTGGGTCTCCATTGCAATCCACAGTTCATCCTCGTGGCTCCATCGGGCTCCATGCAGGCAACCTAGCACACCTGCTTTACACCCCGATGGCCATTTTTCAAAAACAAAACTGTGTTGCAAATCCAACGACCCTCTCTTCTTACATTTGCCATACTCCACAGAACCAGGTGGGCTACCAACTTGTTAATCCTGGGGGGAACAAAGCATTTGGGTCCCTTACTTCAAAGGATCTGCATTCTTCCTGTTGTTCCAATGCAGTCCAGCTGGCCGAATCTCAATAGTTGTAATCTCTCAAACAATTGCAGGTGAATGGGCAGCAGTTTCGACCCAAAGATCTTTCTTTCTGTGCCGTCTCCATCTGCTCACGCCAGTCCACCTTTACGTCAAGCAACCCTGCACAGGTTCCCAGGACACAAGCAGGCAGAGCGCAGCAAGCCTCTCACACAAACTGCCTCTGGCACAGTCCCGACCAAGTTCTTTCTCACCCTCATAAGCCAAACTGCACAGTCCCTAGTTCTCATTACATTCAGGTCTTTAGACTCTGACCAGAATGTTCCAATACGCTGTACTTACAGCACTGCAAGGCACCTCTTAGGACAAGCTTTCCAATCTGTCCACATTCCTTCTGCAGATCACTTCCAAAAGCCCAAAGCCAGAAGATCAGGGTTCTAGCAGCAACAGATGACCCCACTCCTGGTACCAAAACTGTTGCAGTCAGCTTTCTTGTTGCTGCGCAGATAGAACCCAAGCAAAGGCAGCTTGTGGAAGAATGGGTTTATTTGGCTTACGGACTCAAGGGGAGACTCCATCCTGGCAGGGAAAATGATGGCATGAGCAGAGGGCTGGATATCACCTCTGCCACAGCACTGCAAACAGCGGCAGGAAGGTGTGCCAAATACTGGCAAGAGGAAGCTGGCTTATAACCCCCATAAGCCCGGCCCAACAACATAGCTCTAGTGAGGTTCTAATTCCCGAATTGCCATCAGCTGAGTATCGATCTATCAGAACACATTCATTTGTTTGTGGGGGACACCTGGATCAAACCATGACAAGTAGTATCCTGCTTTATTCAGTTTTGTAAATCCATTTTTAAAGAAATGATCATTAATTTCCTAGAAGCTTTCATTAATGTATTCAGTTGCCTTTATTTATTCTTAGAATTCTTCCTTCCTATTTCCTTCATCCATTCATACCATTGCCTACTTACTGATGGTTGCTTTCTATCATGCATTGCCTCACTGTTTGTAGGAGTCCATTTCTTATATTTGCAGGGTTTCTTTGATCAATAAGCCATTAGGTAAAATCACTGTATTCATAGTGGCATGGCTCTAGCTGTGTGAGAAATGATTTATGTATATATTCAATCAGGATCAGAAGATAAGCTGAAGTTTGGAAAGTGGCCTAAAAATTTACATTTGATGCTTGATGTTTTAGACTTACTTTGATTAAATATTCTAGGATTTTGAGCATTTGTCACCATATTATTTAATTCTGTTAATCTGCCTATTCTTCAAAGGAATCAAACATTTATCAGAGGATCAAATCAAGCTAATGTCCTGTTTGTACATTGTATTTTGATCTACTACCATTTGGTGTCACTGTAGGGCAGGGCTTTTTAACTTGCAGTGGAGGCCTTTTTTTTTTTTTTTTTCTTTCTTTCTATAATTGCAAAAGCATTATAGAATGTTCCTGCATATCTTTCTCCATTAGAAATACTCTTTTAAAATAAAACATAGGATTCTTGTTGGAAAACATTCAAATAATATAGAAACATTGAGCACATTGTGAATACCTCTTGACACCCTCCCCCCACCCACTTCATTCCACACAAACTTTCACCTTAGTTGGACTTCGCATTCCATTTCTCGGTATTTACTAATTTTTATATGCTAAGATGAACAATTATTTTTTTACAATATACTTTGAAGGTTTTTTTCATGTTTTAATATATCTGTTAAGAGTTTCATAACCCATATTACAACTTTAAAAAATCATTGTCTTGTTTCTAAAAACTAGTTTTATTTATTTGCAGAAAGAGAGAGTATGAGTGTGCTTCCTCAAATGACTCCAGTTACATGTGCCACTTTGTGCATCTGGCTTTACTTGGGTACTGGGGCATTGAATCCTGGCCACCTGTCTACAAAGAAGCACCTTTAACCTTGGAGTTATCTCCTCTACGCTTTAACCGTTCTCTTGATGAAGGATAGTTGATTTCTGTCACCTAGTATTTCATTAAAGAACTGACCCTGCATGTATTCTGTGTGGTTGCACCATGGTCCTTTTTTCAGTCCTACCTCTCACTAGCTGTATGATCTCAGGTGTTTGTTTCTCCATGCTTCTGTTTTTTCCCCCTTATGAAATGTTACTCATAAGAAATCTACAAATTTATCGGCTTACAAATGTCCAGGCTTATTTTTCCACAATTCTGGATGGACATTACAAGTTCAGAGTTAACTCAGCCACATTACATTGATGGGCCTAGGGCCTATCTAGCTTCTAGAGGTAGCTTATATTCTGCCAGTGGGCTGTCTTCACTCTTACTTCTGTCATCTTAACTTTTCTCTGACCCTCTTATTGTCCTGTTTTTAGGACTCTGTGATTGTATTGGATCTGCCCTGATAAAGCAGGATAACTTGCCTTTCCAACAGTTCTTATCACGCTCAAATGAATGCCCGAGGAACAACCATAGGTCTAAACTCTGCCTTGTTCTGTATAGTAAAGAATTTGATATAGTAAGTATGTATAAATCATTTTGCAATCATAATCTATTCATGAAGGCTAGCTTTTTTTGTTTGTTTGTTTGTTTTGTTTTTTTGAGGGATGGTCTGACTCTAGCCTAGGCTGGCCTGTAATTTACTATGTAGCCTATGGGTGGCCTTGAACAGTGATCCTCCTACCTCTGCCTCCTGAGTGCTGGGATTAAAGGCTTGCACCACCATGCCTGGCTATAGCTTCATTTTTAATATTAGTTGTATTACTATTTCTTTAGGAAATAGTCCCAGAATTAAAAATTGAAATCCTCAAACAAAAGGCATTTTTGCTGTTTTTTAATTTTTTTTTTATGTTGGATCTAGTAGCTCAGGCTGTCAACAAGCTCATGATCCTCCTGTTTTAGTCTCCTGAAGACTAGGATTGCAGGTATGTTTGTGTTATCGTTGCTTCTCCAGCAGATTTAATCTTGGTAGTTACTGCTAAATTGCTCTTCCTTGAGGCATATGAATTTACACTTTTATGAACTGCATAATTGAGGATTTTTTTTTTGCACCACAGTAGATACTTCATATTGTTTTTCTTTTTTTAATATCATTTTCTGGTTTTTAATGAGAACAAAACAGTTATCCTATATGTATTAAGTATTCACATTTCTGAGAACAGCTCATTGGCATTGTATGGTTGTTTTTCTCTTGCATTGTCTTTTTGTCTTTTCGTCTTTTCCTGTTTGTAGGAGCTCCTTGGGCAACTTGACACCTTTGTAAATATTTGCACTTTTCATTACTGCTGCTCACATGTGGGTGTGTGTGTGTGTGTGTGTGTGTGTGTGTGTGTGTGTGTGTGTGTATTATTCCTTATACTTTCAACTTTTTTAAAAAAATATTTATTTTCAAGCAGAGAAATACAGAGAGGGAGAGAGTACAAGGGCCACCACTTTGTGGGTCTGGCATATGTGGGTCCTGGGGAATTGAACTTGGGGCCTTAGGCACTGGAGGCAAGTGCCTTGACCGCTGACCCATCTCTCCAGCCCATACTTTCAACTTTTGAAGTTTGCTTTTTAAAGCAAATTGAGCTGGGTGTGGTGACACACACCTCTAACCCAGCATTTGCATAGTTCAGACAGGAGGAATATCACAAATTCAAGGAGAGCCTGGTCTACTCATCTGCTACCAGATTAGCTAGGGCTAAATAACAAAACCCTGCCTATTAGTAAATAAATTTAATAAATATTTATTACATACCTACAGTGTATTAGATGCACATCACATAATTCTTATTTTTTTTTCATGTTCTAGTCAGGCCAGTAACACCAAACGTATATATGAAAATGTAGTGATACAACATCTGTACGTGGAAAAGAGAGTGAGTGTGTGTCAGACGAGTGGACATGCAGGCCTTGATAAAGGATAATTGGAGAACCCTGGCGTGAGCAAGATATGTGGGCATTTTGAGGAAGCATGATGCAGACAGAAAAAACCACAAGCACACCACAATCTTCATTGATTAGTAATTAAATGAATATGATGTGTCCTTCCAAAACACAGCTCTTGCTCCAAGGGAATAGGTGATGGAGATAATTTGTTGTATGCAAATATGAATGACCATGGCCCAGGAATGCAGGCTCAGCTTATCCTGAATGACATGTTCCACTGTGCCTGAGGTTGCATCAACTTGTATAGTCCAGAACAAAAACGAAAGCCATAAATCAACCCAATTTTCAAACACCTTGCTGGGTATATGAGGTAGTGAGGTGGAAAATGTACATTTTTATGCATTACAATTTTCTTGAGTTTTATGGTTGGACAAAGCTAGTCACTTACTGAGTTTAATCACACACTTCAGAAAGCTTAACTTAGTAGTTCCAAATATGTTGAGTCAAATAGAGAGATACCAAATTGCTTGTTTTTAAATGGAACCAATGATAGCCCAAGATAATTTTGCCTGTGTGTCTACACCATTCCCCCTGTCCACAATCATAAAGCTCCAGTGAGTCAATTATTCTAGGATATTTTCAACATATATGGGACTTCTTCAGGGATCTTCACAGCATCTATGGGCTGGTATAGTATGAATGAAGGAGAGTTATAGGTGGCTTTTATTATAAGAGAAGGATCTGAAGAATTGTAATGAAGGTATAACATGATCAGCTTAATGTTTTAGTTCTCTGGTTCTGGAAGATGAAACAGATTTTGGGGTGGAAACATAATAGAAGTCAGTGGTAGGGTAACATGTTGTTTCAATGGGCTCACTATAAGGTGTGAACCATTTGTGGCCTGATAGTCTACTGAGAAGTTGTAAGATCCTATTTAACTTTGTGAACAGATAGGAGAAGTTTATACCATTTGAACTTAGTAAATAAGAGAAATCCAGGATAGTTCCTGGGCTATTACTATGTACACTTAGGAGTATGAGAGTCCCCATTTACAGAGACATGGGAAAGCTTTGCACAAGGAATAGATTCTTGGAGGGAGCATCACTTGTAGACACCTAGGTGGAAGGTGATGTATTCATTTAGGAGCTACAGTGGGAGTTCAGGCCTGGAGATGGTAGCATGATAGCTAGTATTGAGACCAAGTGAGATTACCAGGGTGATGAATTAGAAATGGAACACAGGAGACAGGAAAGGACAGGGTGAAATATCCAAACCATCCTGTTTTTCCATCTTTTCCCTGAGGACAGACTCATCATCTGCAGCACTCTGTGTTTGCTGCTGGTTCCCACCTCTGAGTACAATTAGAGTCCCTGCTAGGGAATTTTACAAGGTGATTTGATAAGATGACTCTATTGCAGTTTGTTTCAAACAACATGAGTTGGGGTGAGAGGGCTATTTGGTATGTGAAGAAGTGTGTAAGTTGTAAGCCACATTGGAAACAAGTTAGTGCTCATGAGAATGTGTCTATGGAAAGACTGAGTATAAAGGAAACTGCTTTTGAATACAGACAACACTCTTATATGAGAGACATTCAATGCAGCCACGTCTAACACATTATCATACTAAATGTATAGTGTGCAGATGATGAGATAAGATAACGTTAAAACGCCAGTGTGTAGGCATCAGGCATGTTCCATCTTAAATCTCATTTAATCTTGGGATTGAGTTCATTTATTTCAAATCTACATCAAAATAATAAGATCAAATCCTGACATTTAGTAGACAAATCACTTATATACTACCATTTGGGTTCTCTGTTGAGTGGGAGGTCATGGCATTGAGGTCTGAATGGGTTCGCTTATGAGCTTTTGTTTTCCTTATTCCTTTGAAATTATTAGAATGTCAGTTGTGTTAAATAACTGCAATTCTTTAATTTATTAGAACTAATAAAACACAGCATGGTCCTAATAATATGTTATTTCGTTTAGTTGCTAACACTAGTGAGCTTTCCCAGGAGTTCAAAAGTGTGGCATTTATTTCTCCCCTTTTTGGTGGCAAAAGTACAAGACTATAGTTGCTTTGTGTATAACATAGATATTACATGTACAGAAAATGTGTTAGTACTGAGAAATAATAATCTCTAACAACTTTTCTTGAACTTAATCTAATTGTAACACAGTAGCTAGTGATTAGATCAGAAAAATTCCTGTCTATATAACACTGCAGTAGCTTCCCACCTCAGAGGAAATCATTAACACTTACAGTGGTCCACAATGTGTTGTGTATTCTGACCCCACATTGGTATTTTCTGACTTCGTCTTCCGCCACTTTCCTTTACTAAGTCTACTGTAACAAATGGTTTGTGTACTGTTTTGCAGACATATCAGGAGTGTCCTTGGGTGTGATTCTTCATTGTTTCCATCCAAAACTTTTTTGTGATTCTTGGACCTTGCTGACTCTAATTGTTGAGTGCCTGTGTTTATGTCCTCCTCCTCTCTTCATAGGTCAGCCTTTGAAGGTGCTCTGAAAGATTACCTAGCTGCCAGAGTCCTCCTTTTCTTCTAAATTCTCTCCCTAGTACTGATCAGCTTCTCATTTGATTATTAAGCTCTGTTAACCAGACCTCCATAATATTGTCTATGATGGTAATTACTCTTTCCAGGGATTCAGTATTGAATTTCTGTGGTCCTGAATACTACCTGGTGTCTAAATAGCACCCAATAAATAATGTGAATTAATAAATTTCTTCAAGATATTTTATGATTTATTTTAAATATTAAAAACTAAAA
Organism: Zapus hudsonius; assembly: GCA_004024765.1. Taxonomy (NCBI): domain Eukaryota; kingdom Metazoa; phylum Chordata; class Mammalia; order Rodentia; family Dipodidae; genus Zapus; species Zapus hudsonius. The sequence goes on along the minus strand of PVHP010000788.1, from coordinate 26,861 downwards.
TTGTTGAGTTCTTAGTTTACTGAGTTGGTTTACTAAGGCTTGTAATTAACATAACATGGTCATAGCATTGAATCTGATCAACATAGCTTTGTCATGATAATCTAAGTACTTTCAAATATCTTTCCTTGAATTTTCAGATTATTAGATAGGTCTGCGTTTGAATTTTGAATTATCTTTAGTCTAGCTATAAGATAGGATTTTTTTTAGCATTTCAATTTCATTTCCTTTATATAAAAATATTCTTGAATATGGACTTACAGGGTTATTTTGGAAAGTACCCATGTGTAATGTACATTGATTGCCTAATGCTGTTAGCTGCTGTTAGCATCTTTATATTTTTATTTAAGAACTTCCCATCTGTTGTCATCCAGTCCAGTACTCTTTCCTGCAGAGTCCACCTCTATAGTTAGAAGTCTTTCTACTCGTTATGATCCTGTTGCATTTCTATGTATGTGCGTTTGCTCTCATTGCTGTTGTAGTTACTCTCTCAGCGTTACAGATAACCTTGACCTTTAGATGTAACTTATCCATTCATCTCTAATTGGTCAGAATTTCACCCCATCTGTTCTCACTTTTCTGTTCCCTTTTGTGTGGTGTCTGACTCCTTTCTGGCTATTTCCCAGTTCTTCTAAGTTTTCTGCTCTTTTTGTGGTATGCCTCTTTTTTCATCTAACCAACAACTATTTACTAATAACTCTTTAAGTATTAGTTAGCTCTCTTTTCGTTTTGTTGTTTATACGTACATATTTTTACTGTGCACAGAACAGTAATGTGGATGAGGTGGGGACTGGCATAATGGTAAGCTTTCACTTTAATTTTCATGACTCATATTGAGAAATGTTGCTGGAGATTTTCTTCTTATGGGACTAGTGAAGAGTATGATTCAGATTGTGCTTCTTTTCAGATATTAGTTGTCACACATTGGAGCCAGAAATACCTCTTTCCATGTCGCTTCTTGTCTAAATCTATATGGCTGAGGGCCTTAATCTAGAAAGTTAATGAAGCTAAGATCATACTTTTGATTATAGTATTCCTTAATTTTTTTGTAGTAAATTTGCTTAAGTTCCAAAGTTACACACACACACACACACACACACACACACACACACACACACACACACACACACAGAGAGAGAGAGAGAGAGAGAGAGAGAGAGAGAGAGAGAGAGAGAGAGAGAGAGAGAGTAAATTTGTATGCCTATCTGAGATACTACAAAATGGCTTAGCCTTACATTTGTAAATCAGCTCATGCCATAAGAAAGCTGGATGAGAATAAAATCTTACTGAGTATTAGTTTATTTGGATTATATTTGAAATTAGTTTCTTTTGATTATTTTAAAAATATGTTTATCTGTCACTTATTATATCTAGGTGAGGGTTTGGATATAGTTGGGAGAAAGATCAATTTTGGTGGTTCAAGTTAATTCCATAAGTATTTCATCATGTAAGCTGCCATTGACTAGGCAAGCAATTACATACCAATTCTAGCATCTGTTTTAGTGCTTTGCAGTGTTTTAGTTTTGTAGCTCACAAACTGTATTTATATACATTTTACCTGATACAGTCCTTGCAACCTCTTAAGGTTATAAGAACTGAAACCTGACTAAGTAGGTGACTTATCTAAGAATCCTCTCATGTTATAAACTGAGAAGATTCAAACTGATACTTTCTTAGTCTCCATCTCTACATCTCATTGTTTCTATTATGCTGAGTTATTTCTCTATACAAGCCTTTTGTTGTATTTTCAAGAAAGAAGATGCATGCAGGTGAGAAAAAAGATAACTGGAAATGTTCTTAAAAGATAATTTTTACTTTCTTTTGTATTTTGCTGAGGCTCTATCCTGACCTTGATTTTCTTTGCAAAAACTAAATGGCACACAGTTTCTTTCCGTAGAGACTCCAACCCCGAATGGGAATGAAATTCCTGTCCTTCTTTAAAGAACTTAGAGAATGTGACTGCTTGTCAGGTTCCTTATTTTTAGTCCTGCCACCTTTACTTACTGGCTCTGTGTTAATAAGTACAGTGCCCCTTTGGGCCAAGCACTGTAAAACTCCTCTGGGAATTAATTGTGTGGTTCTACCTAATTTACCTCTTGGCTCCTGGAAGCAGCATGGTGCTACTTTGGCCCCATATTTTTTTGGTTAATTATAATACTTGTCTGAGCCCCTTCCCCATTCTTCACTTTGCTTTTTAAATTTTATAATGAATTGTACATTTCACTGAATATCCTTCTGTACTGGATTTTGCTCTCTTCAAAGGATATATGTGTTTGCTTTCTTTACTCTCACATAGGGTTATTTCCTTTGCTTTCTGCAACTTAGCTATTATCCCTTACTACTATTATATTCTTTGATTGCCAGGGATGTCAATTTTGGATCCAGATCTGGATACTATCTTTTTCCATAGCAAGGAATATAAAATAATCAAGGGATTTGCCTCTTTAATGAAATGCTTACTTACTACCAGCATCGCCACTACCAAATCATTTGCTTTGCTGTGTTCTTCCCAAATCCTGTCTGCTAATAAAATCTTAGAACTTGTTCAGATTCAAGTTGGGTAGTCCATTCTTTTTGTGTGCTAATTTACACATTAAGTAGTTGTTGAGGTTTGAATATAAAGTGTCCTCTATACTTCATTGCCAGTTGGTGGAGTCCTTAGGAGGTAGAGCCTTGCTAGATGTGGTGTGGTGCTGGGATGGTGTTTATAGTGAAGTCCTGCTTGCCAGTGGTCATGAGTTCATTTGTGACAAGATATGGTGGCTGGCTGGCTGTTCCTCCTATGTTTTCCTTGTCATGATGAAACTTCTCCCAGAAATGAACAGGCAGAAGTAAATCCTTTCCTTCCTTAGGCTGCTTCTGTTTCAGTGCTTGTCCTATAAATGAGAAGTTAAACTGCTACAGGAATCAAAACTTAGTGTATATATTTTTTAATTTGTTTAAGAGTTCTCAGTTTGGGGATTTATAATATAACTGTTATTGGGTGATTTTTCTGTCAATTTTTTGTTCACGGATTTAACATGGGTTTGTATAGTAAGTTATTTGGCCTTACTGGAAGTTTTATGCTATGGGGGAGTATAGGGTTTCTTTCCTATTTTATCAGTCTTTCCTTTGTAAGTAGTACCTATGGATCCAGTAGCTACAATAAAGCACCTGATCATTGAACGGTAGTATGCTTAGAACGGATTTAAGATTCTTACAGCTTTATATTATTGGTTTGTATGAATATATATTTTATCAATGTTATTACCGAGAATAATAACCTGTTATTATTATATAATATTATAATATTATATTATATACTATTATAATATAATATTATATTATAATATAACCTGTTGCAGTTTTACCTTCTCATTGCTGGGACAAACATCTGGCCAAAAACAGTTATGGGATAACAGGATTATTTGAGGTTTGCAGACTCCTGGGGAAACTTTATCATGGTGGAAGAAGCTGCTGTGTGTGTTGTGCTGTGTGCTGTGCTGTGCTGTGTGTGCTGTGCAGTGCAGTGCTGTGTGCTGTGTGCTATGTGCTGTGCTGTGCTCTGTGCTGTGCTGTGCTGTGCTGTGCTGTGTGTGCTGTGCTGTGTGCTGTGTGCTGGGCTGTGTGTTGTGCTGGGCTGTGTTTGCTGTGCTGTGCTGTGTGTGCTGTGTTCGCTGTGCTGTGCTGTATGCTGTGTGCTGGGCTGTGCTTGTTTGTGATTTTTTTTTGAATCAAGGATTGTTTATTACTGCTATGATCTTAGCTTCTTTCTTCTCACTGGTTTCTTATAACTTCCTTTGTAATTGTCCATGATTTTATGATGATTATAGTAATAATTTTGATCCTCCTGCCTCCACCTCTTCAGCAATATCCTACGGGAGTATGCCACCACAGCCGGCAGTAATAATCTTTAGTTAGAGACTGCTCTTTGCCCACTTTATCTTCTTTAAAATGTGGGCTTCCACCTGTGCTCTGCATAGCCCATTTCTTTCTTGTGCCCCTTAGCGGAATACCATTTTCGGTGTTAGTGTCACTGACTTTCTTTTGTCTTCCATGCATGTTATCAGTATGTGGTTCTCCCATTGTGCTTGACCTTCACATCTTTATGTGGCCTCTCTGGAATCTTCACAAAGCAATGGGCATTCTTTAAGGTGGAAGGCAGAGGAGTTGCCTATAAATGTATTCCAAAGCCTTAGTTTGAATATTCCCAAATTCTTCCCACCAAAACATTGACGTGGACTGAATCATGGGCCAAGCACTGAATGCATTTCTGAAAAGCCTTTGAATTATTTGTGGACAGCTCTGGATGATGTTACTTGTTCTAAGCAGAATAAAGAGCATACACAATCAAGGCTAAGGAACACAGCAAAGAACCATTGTTGATAGGCTTAAGATTAGAATAAATGCTGAACTCCTTAAGACACCAGGTGGTGCATCAGAGAAAGAGCAGGATTGTGGAAAATGGCACAGACAAAATAACAGACATGGGATTAGTACATTGTACATAGTACACTGAGTAGATGTTAGCAAATATTGAAGGAGTGCCCTCTCTTGCTCAATACTGTTAAGTATGCTGCTTTATTGCATGGGGGCGGCGCAAAGCTTTTCCTGAGTCTCCATTTGTAGCTCTTCCACACCTGTTCCTAGATCCCCAGAATGCAATAGAAGCTTGAATAGTTCCTTGTGGTATTAAATTTTGGACAAAGATAAAATGTTCAGCTGGCTGGAATCATATCCCTGGAGCTGTCTCGTGTTCTCTTTTATGTTTAGATCCTACCCCCAGCTCAAGATTTCTATTTTATTCTGTCATTAACCTTACCCTCATCCACTAATCAATCTGGTACATGTAATTAACCACTTGCAAGTTCAGAGGATTTTGCCCAAGTGACCCTTGAATGGGAGTGTGTTTAGGGTATTTTAATGCTTTCTCAAAATCCTTCCAGTTCAGTGAAATTCTAACCCCCCTGCAGGGAAGGCCATTCTTCAGTGTGTTTGTTCCTTCAGTGTTAATGAGATGGCAGTGGCAAACCAAACTTAAAGTAGAACAGAATGGGCAATTTAGTTTGTTTGTTTTCTTAAGACTGGGTCTTTGAGTGTAGCCCAGGCTGATCCTGACATTATACTCCTCCAGCCTCATCATTTAGAGCTATATTACAGGCATGCATCATCGAACTCAGCTAGAAATGGCTTATTCATCTTTGAACAGTATTCTTAAAGATGTACTCTTAGGGTGATGGTACTTTGACATTCATCATAACCATACTGATTTTTATATTTGTATTTTGATTATCAACTGAATTTCAAAATTTGCATTATGCTATATTAATATAAACCATGCTAACATTATTTCATTAATCTCAAGGTCTCTTTTTGTATCCTTTAACTTTACATACTATTGAGCAGGTTGGTTGTGTCTTATTACTACTTTACTCCTTCAATTACTCTTCCCCCTCCTACTGACACCACCACCATCTCCTCGTTTTCTCTGTTTTTAAAGTAGTGTTAGGCAAGCGCTCTACAACACCACCTGACTTGCATTTTATTGATTCTGACATTTCAACATTATAATTGGACTATTAAGTTTGAACTATTTTAAAATGGTTTACAGCCTGGGCAACAAGACAGGCTGTCTCAAAATATATAAACAAACTATAGTGGTTTAGGCTGTTTTAGCTGAATGTTGTCATATATTATGGTTTGGAGCTTTTGTCTTCTATTTTATGTTTATCTACTCTTTTGTTGTACTGCTTTTTCTGTCTTTTCATTTCCTTTTAATGATTCCATTAAATGATATCATTTTATCTTTTCATTGACTAACTAGCTTTTACTCTTTGTTTTGCTGTGTGAGTGCTGGTTGTAGGGTTTAAAACATATTTTAAGGAGATTTTGAATGTAGTTTAAAAGTCTTCTGTTTCTGACTGGGCATCCTCTTGCATGCCTATAGTCCTAGCATTTGCTCAACTCCAGGCTTGGCTACATGGGGAATTGATGCCAGTTTAAAATCCATGAGATTTTGTTCCAAAAATGATTTTAAAAACACCTAGTTTTGTATTTTTTCCCTCACCACTAAACCAGCCCTGGCATTCTTCACTTTCTGTTTCCACTTACATTTGAATAATGCTCTTTCTTCCTAAAGGATTGTTTTTCATCTATTATATCTTATACATATTTAATTCATTTGTCAATGCATTCTTGACTTTCTCCTTTGTCCCTCTGTGTCATAATTTTTAAGAGATCCAGTTTCTATTCAACTTTATTGTTTTTCCAGCCTCTTCCTTCTCCTCTGTTTCAGCCATCTCTATTTTCTTGTCACCACATCAAGTCTCCCTTTATATGATTGTAGCCTTCCTTGGTGCCTCAGGGCCGTGTCCTCATGAAAATACTCATGATGCTTCTCACGTCTTCATTTTCTACTAGTACCCCATCTTTCATTTGTTCATAATGGTGACTGTCACTCATGTATTTCTGTTATTATAAGTTAATTTGGTACTGAAGTTGCTTTTGGTAATGATCTCTGTGTGCTTCATTACCAAGAAAATTACTTTTAATGTTTGAGATTAACTTTTAAATTAATATCAGGTAAAACTGAAGAATATTTAAATGGAAAGTTGAAATTTTCACTAATTTAAGTAGAGTTTTTGAAATTTTATAAGTTTCTACTTTTTAAAACACTGGGGCTTAAAATATTCTCTATAAATAGCCAAGAAGTAGGACATTTAAGTCCATAATGGAATTATTGGTTGGCTTTTTTATTTTTATTATTTTTTCTTTTTTCATACCAAAACATGATGCTTTCTAGTCAGACTATCTAAGTAATATGGAAATTTTATGGCACAAGCTGCTTAATTTGTATCAAGGGAAAACTAAACAAAACATCATTACAATCACATACTAATTACTACTCATGTGTCATTCATTTGAAATAAAAACTAAAATGTTCTGTAGCTATAAGCAAAAAGGTTTCTTCTTATTCATCATTTACAAACTATTATTTTAAAGTTGATTTTAGATCTGCTACTATCTGGTGCCTCGGAAGCATTTCACTGTACTTTGCCAATCTGATTACATAGCTCTACATGTATCCTTGTAATACTGCTTGGGAAACATAATGAAACAGAGGAGGCTGTTCTCCAAGATACTGCTGTAGAGTTAGGCAATTTTCTTGTCGCCATAGCTTAAGGTGAAACTGCTACAGATGTATCTTGGTTCATTTGCATTTTTATGCCACATTCTTGAAGCTATCATTGTTTTTGAAAGCCCTTGTAGTTTGTTTTCATAAAATTCAGTAAGTGTTGTAAATAGTGTACTTAACATATTGTTCCCTTAGATACAAATGTGAAAATTTGATGAACGTTTATTATATACATGTATATATATGATTTCCCTGTGCCATCAACGCATCTTCTGATAAATGACTAAATGAATACCGACATATACATATGCAAAAGAGGTGCAAATAAGGTAAAGTAAATGGAGCAAAGTGTAAACTGTTGGTTAATCTAGGTGAAGGAGGGTTTTAAATTTTAATAACTGTAACTCAATCATAATAAAGTGCTTCAAGATACTATTTCTTGTAACAACAAAAGTTTGAAATACTTAATAAATTTAACAAACTTATGAGGCCTGCATAGATCTAGAAACTGGGGAAATATACAAGGCCTCACTCTTTAGGTGATCACTGAGTTATTGATTGACCTAGATTACAGAACTTGGCACTTGCTTGCAGAGTTTGATGGCCCAGGGCTGATTTCCCAGAACCCAAAGCCAAATGGACAAAGTGGTGCACATGTCTTCTAGAGTTTGTTTGCTATGAAGCGTCTATGCCAGATTATTAATTTCACTTACACCAAATGTGGAGATAATGAAGATGTTCAGAGAACCAAAGTAAATGATGAGCAAAGAGTTAAAGAAAATAGTGTCTTAATTAAGTAATCCTTGTACAGAAATGAAAACAATCATAGTTTTTCATATGGGACTGCTTGAACTGAAAGTTTAATAACTAACTTGAAAACTTGAATGTATAATTTAAATAGAATATCGGAGAGCACAGAAGACTCAGTGTAACTCAAAGACAGATTTATCAAGTATAAATGTACAAGTCTTGGCTTTACTTTGTTCCTATGAAACATGTAAAAACTGTACCATATGCACTTTGCTGTTGTTTAGTTGTCTTAAATAATTTTAGCATAGCAGCTTTAATATCATAAGGCTACATTTATTTTAAAAACACTTGATATTCTGAGTACTACCCAGACATAAGGCACTTGAATAGCTATTTTTTGAAGCCTTTTTCCAAGTGAAATTATTTTTTTCTTTGAATCTTCTGGAGATTATGAGCATATTGGCCTGCTAACAGTGCAAGATAGGCATGTTTTTCACATAATTAGAAAATTAAGTTTAAAACTTAAAACATCTTTAGTCTTATTAGCTCATAGTACTTTCTCTTGCTCTTCATTAAGATGCATTTTTTTTTGGTTACAACTTTCCTGATACTTCTCCCACAGAGACTCAAGAATTCATTCATAGGTACATCTAGGCAGAGAATGGGGTATGGAAGGATTGCAGAAGCAGATCTGGAAACATTAAACTTTCATCCCAATGGGAATTCATTGTTTATATAAGGAGAAATGAAAGATCTACTGAGATAATGGCCAGCAGAGTTGATAGGATCATCCTCTGTGATGTGTTGCCTAATAACTGCTGTGGGGAAATTAGAGTGCACTTGCATAAGAAAACACAATGCTGGTAGTTTGAGTTTCAGATAGTTTTAAAATTGTGACTATTAATTTTCCCACTGTGATATTCTGAGTGGTTAACACTTGATTGTCAGCATGTGAGTTTGAGTTCCAGGTCCTGCCAGTCCTGGAACTTGTAGGTATTCCTGCAACTTTCCTCATTTATTCGAGAGAGAGGGAGAGGGAGAGGGAGGAGGAAATTAGTATTATATAAAATATACATATACATACATACATACATACATACATACATACATAGTAGTGTTAGGTATGTTCTTGTTGCTATGACCAAAACCTGACAAAAGCAACTTAAGAAAGAAAGGGTTAATTTTGGATCACAGTTGAAGGGTGCAGTCTGTTTTGGCTGAACATGAAGCAGTTGCTCACGTTTCAATCTGCAGTTCAGGGCCTCAGCCCAAGAAATGCTCTTGCCCATAGTAGGGTTGCTCTTCCCTCCTCAGAAACAATCTCACAGACATGCCAGAGATTTTTTTTTGCTAGGTGATTATAGATCCAGTAAACTGACAATCTAGATTAACCTTCACAAGTATTAAGTCAGTTAAGGAGCTGGTAACTGTTCAGTCAGTAGATTCCTGTACTGTTAGGAAACTAAATAGCTGGTTTTATTGTGCCTTTAGAGACGAATGACAGAAATCTTGAACATGTACCCAGATTTCTTTTGAAGTGAGCCCACATAAGTCTACAGAGTGGAAGAGTAGGAAAACCCCTCTCGTTTTGAAAGAGACAACCTTTTCCCCCCTGCTTTTTCAACGTATTGTTTCACTGTATCCCAGGCTGACCTGGAATTTGCTAAATAGTCTCAGGGTAGCCTCAAACTCTTTTCAATCCTCCTACCTTTGCCTCCTGAGTGCTGGGATTAAAGGCATGCACCACCACGCCCAGATGAAAGAGACAACTTTTAATAAAAGAAGATGCAAGGATAACTTTTGATATATTATTCAACACATTTGTTATAGTCAAGTTGTTTTCCATCATATAATAATGGATACAATTAAAATTTTATGAACATATAACCATAATGTGTGTGCTGATGGGAGATTACATCTTTCTGGAGATTTTTTTTTTTTACTTTTTACCTTTTCAGACAGGTGGAAAGAATAAGTTGTGGGCTACGTTGGCAACAGTTATAACTTGTATGACTCTCACAGCAGCCCTTAGTAGTGTCTAGCCTATACTTTTGGGTTCACTGCTTTTTTAAAGGTCTCTCCATTTCACATTGTCTCCGCTCTTATGTGTTGCTAAGAAAAAAGTTTGGTAATAAAACTACCCTTATTACTCTTGACATTACTCTGGTTTGCTTTTCTCTTTTTCACCCATTTGGTTTCTTTGTTCGCATGGTATCTCTGTGGATGGTGACTTCATAGGAAGGTTCAGGAATACTACTTTCTGCCTTCTGAAATACTTGTTTAGACTTATCTTCAGAGTATCTTTCACTGTCATAGATGTTGGTATTTTCAGTTTATGTTACAGAGACTCTATAGTAATGTATTTACAAGTTACCTATGTAAACATGGAGTTGTTTTATCCTAACCCTTAATTAGTTTGCATTTCACTTTTACTGCAGCCTCTCCTCCTCCTGCTTCTTTTTTTTCCCTGAACAGTATTTTTGCACCATACCACTTCATTATCCATGTAGTGTAGTCAGAGGTCTGGTTTCTACAGCAGGAGAATGTGATACAAATCTTCAGTGTTGGTAAAACAAGGGATGTGTTGAGGATCAGAAAATGTGTGTTTATATTTATTTTTTTTCACCTGTAGCAGAAGCTGACTTGCCACTCACTCCATGTCATAGTTAATCCTTTTACCTCAGCCTCCTAAGTGCTGGGATTAATTTTCCTAACTTTTTACTTGTATTACTTGAGCATATCTGAAGAAACAAACTTTGATTTAAATAAAGAGATAATAAACAGTCCCATGATATTGTCATAGATTGTGATACCCCCCCCCCGAAATAGAAGGGCAGCCCTTTGACCAAGGAAATGATTAAATGACCGAGGAGCTCCAGGTGACCACTGTGGTTCCATTCCACCTCGGTCATTTTTTTTGAAATACATAATTTAATAACAGCTGAATACAGAATTCTCTAAATATAGAACAAAAGCAATATGGAAAATACATCTAATAAAAAATTCGGATTAAAGCTCTGTTTTTTAGGTCACCTTTGGTAACTTTGCTTTGTCAGTGATTCTCAGGAATTTGTAGCACTTTTCTCCTACATTACACCACAGACTGTCTTCTCCAGGTACCTGTCCTAGTCACAGATACACTCATTGCTCATGCAGATCTGGGTTGTGTTCTAGGAAAATTAATTACTTTATGTGGGCTGCATACAGTTAGCTTGTCAGTGGGAAAGCTTTAACATATTTTAGTATGGTATAATGTAGGCAGTTAAGCCGTTGTTTTTTCTTCTTTGTACATTAAATATAATATATTCTAGAATTAACATATTTTTTAATACTAAAATTGTTTTTGGGATAATAGGGAATCCTTTCACATGTTGCTTGCAAAGCACCAAAACCCAGATTCATAATCACAATTAGAAACAGGGAGGTCATGGGTTCCTCATGCTTTTGAAGGGCCATCCTTATTATATACTTACTACCTGTGACTCCTTGTTCATCCTCACTGTACTAGTGGGCTGCCATAGCAGTCTAGGATCTCTGGTACTAAGGCAATGCACTGTCTGTGCTGTGTTCAAGAAGTCAAACATTCCCGGGGAGTTAATCTTTTGGGGGTCCAAGCTGTATGTTTTAAGCCAAATCAAATTACTTTGTGAGAAGTATGCTGCTTAACCCTACTTTGTGTTTTAGATATCAAAAGGGCTCATTCATATACCATAGAGTGACCTTTTAAAAAAGTTTATATTGTTTAAACTTTATAAAACTCATAAGCTTTTAAAATACTGTCTTTGGCAAGTCTGTAGTCTATTTACTCTTTTCTAAGGGAAATATTTTTTTTTTCCTAGATTAGGGAATCTGAAATCATTCTTGGAAATCAAAGAATTTGAAGTCATTATTATGCCTTGGAGTGTGGACTTCTTACTACTTATTTTAGTTGAGTTCTTAAAGTCTTGCTGTACACACAAAAGCATTTGGTATGTTATGTGGCTCTGGAAAAGCTAGGTATAACTATATAAATATAAATAGAAAAATATTTCTATTATTTACTAATGAAACTTTTCAGCCACTGTGAAGATTTGGTGCATCATAAGTTATTTCTTCCCAGGTGTCTACTGAGCCAGTTCCTTATTGGTCATTTTTGTTGTTGTTGTTAGATGAGTAGTTTGGGTTGTATTATCATTAAGGCAGTGTCAGTATCATTTTATTATCATATTGGCATCTAGCCTAAGGCCTTGTAAATAATAAGCAAATTCTTTGCCACTGAGCTATACTCCTAGCCCTATTTATTTTAAATAATAATTATTCTGTTGGTATGAGTGCCCCATTTTCTTCTAAACAAATAATATTTTCAGTATGTTTAGTTACCTACAAATTTAATGCAACATTTTATTTTACCCTTTTTTTTTTTGGACCCGGGACAATGAAACCAAATCTATTCTAATTCTGTTGGTGTTCTCTCACTTCTTTTTGTCTGGCCTTACCTCAAAGTACTTATTATGTAACTTGAAAAACTCTTAACAGTTTTATTATCATTAGCCCATATTGTTACCTCTCTGATTGCTGTGTTTAGTCAAAAAATCCATATCTAGCATAGAAGCATGTTTCTAGTGGTTTTTGCTTCACATGAGTTGCCATAACTGAGTAGACATTGAGGAGAAAACTTGGCTCCTTTCTTCTTCCTTGTACCTCTAGCCTCCTGCCTTCTCAGCAGAGAAACCAAGACTCACACAGTGTTAACATGGCGTGTGACAGCCTTGTGGCTTTGCAGCACTCCGTCTCCTGCTATGCCTATGTTTCCCAACTCTGATTCTGCTAATTTAGTATGTGTCAGGAGTCATTCTACTTTCTGTGTTTCTAAAGAAAGTCAATTTAGTACAAATTGGGACCTATTTACTCTCCTTCTATCCAACACATACTGTTAGTCAGCAGGGCTTCTGAGGACAGCAATTGCTATTTGAGGCAAACAAACCCCTTTAGACCTTCTGGAATATGCTTTAAACATGACCTGGTCTATTTCTGTATTGGACAATTATTTATGGTGCTGACATGAGTAGTTTGTATTTGTTGCATATCTATCCGGTTACATTTTTAAATTTTCATTTTTAAAACATGTTTATTTGATTACTTAATTAAACTCCACCATTTCATTAAAGCTTTCTCTTCATTGCACATATGAATTGTTAATTTTGTTTTTGAGGGATGACTGGATTCGTTACAGAAACAAGCAGAGCCTCTCTTCCTGCCATCATTTTCGGGGGACATATTGCTTCTTCAGTACTGTCATACCAATAAATCATCCCAGATTACTTGCCATGGTACAATACTAAAGCATACCATGCATTTTAAAGGAAATGTGCTATTTTCTTTTCAATCAGATGAGCAATGTGAAGAGACTACGGCCACGGCTCAGTGCTATTCTCTTTAAGCTTCAGTTTGAAGAGCAGGTGAACAACATCAAGCCTGACATCATGGCTGTCAGTGCTGCCTGCGAAGAGATAAAGAAGAGCAGAAGCTTCAGCAAGTTGCTGGAACTTGTGTTGCTAATGGGAAACTACATGAATGCTGGCTCCCGGAATGCTCAAACCTTCGGATTTAACCTTAGCTCTCTCTGTAAAGTGAGTTTGTTTTTCTAACACACATCTTTGCCTGAACACTTACTCTAAAATGTCAGCCCTGATTACATTATTTAAATATTTTTATTTTGATGGGCTCATTATCATGAACTTGAACTGAACCATGAACTCAAACCCAGAGTGAACTGAGCTAATTTACTCAACCTCTGAACTAAATCCAAATATTAATTTTCTCTGATCTGCAAATCCAACTGAAGGATTTTGTTTAATAACAAAATTATATAGTAAACCTATGCTTTTTCAAACCAATGAAACAGAACATCAAAATATCATTTTAACTTTATATTTACTTAGTTTAGGTACCTGCATTAAATGGTGTATATTATGGCTTAGGAATGGTGATTTTTTTTTAACTTTGAACTATTTAAATACTTCTCTGCATTGTTTTTTATATGCACACCAAAAAGAAAAAGAATTATACATGAAAGGAAAATGTTTATATTAAGCTTAAATATGTCTTTAATATCATTGATGACTTGAAAATGATTCTATGTAACTACAGTTTTAGAGAATATGAAAATTGAGTTAATTTAGAGATTGTTTTTCCTTTGGGAATTTTTCCACCCATTGATTCCATGCAACAAATACGTACAGTGATTTATGTAACATCGCTCTTTCTTGAGGAGTGGGTCATTATAATTGTGCTTTATTGATCTGCATGCTACAAATTTTTCTGTTACACATTACAAGAAAAGCTTTCTCTCGTTCTTCACCTTGTAACATCTACCCTCTCTGATTAAGAAATTTGATTATCGCTATTTCCAGCCCTGCAGGGAAGGAGGGAAACCAGTTCAGCGTTGGCTGTGTGTTCCTGAACAGTCATCCCCCTGTGCCCACATCAGCCCTCTAACACTAATTCCCCTGACTTACTCCTTCCAGGAGTATCAGTGCATCATGAGCTTTTCTTCTCCCCTTTCTTTTCCCATCTTTGTGGTCATAGATTTCTGTACTTGTTTAAGTTCCCTGTTAGAGGTGACACATTTCCTATAACACATATTGAAGGCTTTTCACAACCCTCCAGTATTTACTTATAGTAAAATACATTGCCCTGTGGTTTACCATATCATCTCTTTAAGGTAAGTGATTACTATTTACCTGGCATATGTAGAACTCATACTTGCTACATGTTAACCATGGTTATGATAATTTTATTTATTTGTATTTGCTTTTTATTATGATAATGAGTCTTTTTATGGAATTTTATAAAAATGCTATGGCAGCACAGTTAGACTAGAGATACCAACTTATCTGTGAGAGGGTGGCATGGTACTCAGAGAGGAATGGACCCGAGCTGTATCTGGAAGGATGAGTAGATATTTTAGGGAGCAAGAGGCAGTCTAAACAAGAAAAGGAAGCTTGTAAAAAGCTTATAGATAACATGTTTGGGCTCTGTCATTTGTCCAGTATCTTTGGAGTCTGCCCAGGACAGAATTGAGGAAAATAATAGAACTGAAATAAGACATTAATGTATGTATTGAGAAGCCCTAAATGTCATGTAGGTTTTATGGAGTTATGTTACTTCTGTTTAGCTAGTAATGTGAACAAATGTTTTGTAGCAACACAAATTGTAATTACAAAGAGGCTAAACTGGCCTGCAAAATACCATGTGATTATATACCATTGAGCAGATATAGCCATTAAAATTTGTCAATTAAAATTTAAGTAAAATTAAACATTAAATTCCCCAGTCAGTCTATATTCTCAGTGCCTGTACATATTCATAGTCTAAATCCAGCCCATTTCACCACTGTAGGATGTTATACTTGGCATAGTTGAGTGAGGCAGTACAGTGCCAGAAATTCAGTTGAGTAGTGGATAACATGTAGTGCCTAAACCATGATGACATCAAATAGGGTAATAAGAAAGATAGGGTACTATGAAGTGGGTAAAGAAGAAGGGATAAAGGTAGTTTCTCCATTTATAGCTTAACCAACCTGTAGACTCTTTCTACTGACATGCTTGATGGTTGCTGAAAAGGAAACTAGCTTAGGATTTGTTGCTAATGTCTCCTCTGGTTTACCTACTGTCTTAAAGAACATCTGATTGAAGATACTTTATCCAATTATTAGCAAACATTAGGATGTCTGCTACATGCCTGTCACTATACTTCAAGCTAAGGTCATGTCACGGAAGTTTAATGTTGAATGGAAGAGTGAATGGAGGTAGGTAGACAACTTCCATAGTGTGAGACATTCCTCAATGTCAGGACTGTGAGAGGCTGAAGGAGAAGTTTGCAAGCCAGACTGCCCAAGTCAGACTTTTCTTGAGAAGGGGGTTGGGTGGGGGGGGAGGCCAACAAGACGAGGAGTGAGGTGTGGAGAATATCAGGTCCACACATACAGATCTGCTGGCTCTGCTATGTTAGTTTCCTAGCATGAAGTGTCTCTCCTACTTCAGGTTTTGCATCTCAGCAATGTGGTTTGCACACAAGTTGGCAGCATGCCCACCTTTATGACTTCTACTTCAGAGAGCTGTTGACAGGTGACTAGTTCTGATTAAGGAGGTTTAATCACCTAATGCAGTACTTGATAACTTAGTAAATAATAAATAGCTACTGAGTGAATGGAAGTCAATGAAATAGACACAATGTAGTGTGTCACAGTTATCTGTAGTAGAAAGTAGACATCCTCTCATTGATATATAATCATTGATGCATAGTAATTTAAATGCTATACAAATGCAATGCATGCTGTTATTTTACTACAGGTAGTCTGCAAACCAGTTAATCTGTCTCCAGATAAAGAGTTGACTGCATTTTCATGCAGCAGTATTGGGTATTTTGACTGGGTATCATCACTCTTAGGAACCTTCTGTTGTATAAGAAGCAAAATAAATACTACAGCTTCCTGTTTTTATTAGCCTACATGTCAAGTTGAAAGCATATATTGAACAAGATGATATCTCATCCTGTTTGTTATCAGAAGTAGCAGCTTGATCTTTGACAATTGTGATTGAAATTTCAACACTAAATATAAAGCATTTGGGTTATTTAGAAGCCCCCACAAAAGGAATTTATTTGGCAGCAGAAAATCCTTTAATTTGTTAAAACATGCTAAGTAATTCTGTCATATCACATTTTATAAATAAAGTCTTTTTAAATTACCTTTATAAATTAAATTTATGCAGTAAAAATATTGGCATTGCATTGTTTAGGAATCAATGCATGAATCTTGAATTCTATAACATTATAGTTTAATTTTCTGAGTTTTTTTGTTTCCATATGCCTTTGTAGTCATCTCTGTTTTGTGGTGAAAAGACTCCTTATATATAAAAGATGTCAAATGGAAAATGACAGATTAATGCAAAAGTAATTATGAGATAAAAGGTGGATATCAACTTAAATCTTTTCATAAGATAAATAAAAATTAAAGTTGATAGTGTGGGTTTTTTTCTGAGGGTCAAAGTGTAGCACCTATATTTTCATGAACCCTTTAATGAGCTTAAAAATAGTGGGGCTTGTTTCTGATTATCTCAATCTGAACTTCACAAATAATTTTGCACTTGTATCTTTATAAAAGGGAAATGTGTTGAGCAGTGTTTTTATAAGCAGAGATGAAGAATCAGTTTCATGTGGATCTTCTATGACTTCTCCTCTCTCTCCTCTCTGTCAAATACACATTTGGTGCCTCTTAAATGTTGAGGCATGCCAAGAGAAACCTTTTTGGTACAGTACAAATGTACTTTTAAGTGGTGGTATGCTGTAAATACCTTTCTGAAGGATAAACCTTGGATATACATGGAGGACTGGTTGTCACTCATAAAATCCTCCTAAAACTTTAGATCAAAATTGGATAATTATTAACACTTTATAGTTTTTATTTATAACCATCTCCATATAATTGCATATATATGTGATATTATTCACACATATATGTCTTGCCATTGAGAAAATATACAATCATATGCTTAGAAGTTCAGTAAGCAGATGGTAAACGTTTGTCTGACAAGAATACCTCCATGAAACAGGCCGCCTGTATCTGGTTAGTTTGGGAGGTATTTCTTGAAGAGCACACAGTAGTACAGCCATCATGCTTTACTTCCAAGTAGATCATCAATCTAAGTAATGAATGAATTTACCCAATTGTCAGTGTTCAGCACCATATTAAAATATATGATATCATTTTGACTTGTAAATTTAAGGAGCAGATGGTTCAGATTTGCAAGCACACAGTAATGATGACACATGTTTAATAATATTTATTAATATCTAATGAAATGCATGATTTCTGAATAACATATCATCCTGACCAATACAATAGTATGATACAGTTCTTTGTTCTAGATAATTAATGTACTTCCTACATTGGTATAATAGATACAAAATGTGAAGCTTCTCAACTTTAATAACTTCTTTCATCAGTACTGTACTGTCATTGGGAAAAATTACAGAAATATATAACTACTATTCCACTTTAAATTTTCCGCACGACCCCTTGTGGAAAGTTCTCTAATATTTATGCCAGTAGAACATTAATAAGTTCATGTAAATGTAGCACCACCAACGCTATATAGCAGTGAGCCCAAGCACTTAGATGTGAGAAGGAAAAGGTACTGGGGTTGGCAAAGCTGGTTTTATGTCTGTTCTGTTTTCAGGCTCAGAATTTTCTGTAGGATCTCCTCATATATGCTTCTTTTCTGAGCACAGGCTTACAAAAGGGAAGTAACTTCACCCAAGTTGTGATGGGAACAATTTAAAATGATGATGTTGACTTTCCATTTTCTGTAATGTCTTTACCAAGCCTAGGGAGTGGCTTTTTGAAAATTTGAATATCTCTAGTTTAAATCACATTGACTTACAATTTGAACTACTCTTTAAAAGAATAGTCCTCCCTTATCCCCTTCATCAGTTCTGTTAATTTAGAATTTATGGATGTGGATCCTAATCAGTGTCATTTTAAAATGAGCTTCCCAAGTGATTGTAAGGCTCAACTTAAAATCAGTTTCTGTCTTTCGCCTTACTTGTATCACCCAAACTGGAAAAAATCCTGGACTGCTGGTCTGGAGCTAACCAATCCGCAAACAAACATAAAGAAAGGAAAACTAACCAATACCAAAACACAAACAAAAAGAAACAACTTAAGGATGAGAGGTAAAAATATTCTCCAAAATGCTGCTTTTCATTCATGCCAGTCTGAACACTTCTGAAAATGAAGACTTTGAAGAAGAACGGGTTTTCCAGAAACATAATTGACTGTCCTGAGCCACTTTGCAACCCCTTGCCTAATAAAGGTAGACTTTCAGGCATTGTAAATCATGAGATATGAGTTTCTCTGCCTGTTTTTCGCAGTTTGCATTTTGCATAGCTCGATACAGGTTAATATTATAATTTCTTTGTAAAATTTTGACTTTCATGTATCACATATTTTTCTTTATGAAGTTATTTTTTAAAGAAAGACCTCTGCTAAACAGATACACTTTTGCATCTAGAAACAGTGTGCTTTAGAGGGAATTTTACTTTTTTAAATCAAATTTGCAAAATTATACTAGTACATTTTGGCAACCTTTGAAAGTAAAGCAGTTATGGGCCAAAGATTTCCAAATAACAAATGCCATTCTTACTTTACATACAGGCAATTAAATCACAGAATCCCGATTTCCAAGGCAATGTGAGGCTGTTTAGAATTCTCAACCCCCTTTGACTCATTCATTAACATGTTTAATCTTTGGCATTTTCTAGGACATTTAATTGGATTTACTAAGTAGTATCTTTTCCAATTCTTTTTCCCTCACCTTTGTTTGTTTTTCAATTGCTATCATGCATTGTGAATTAGTATCATTCCTCTCATAGAATAGGAATGGGCTCTGCTCACTACAACAGTGCACTACCTCTCTGCCAGCTCTGCTTTCAAAGCAAGCATGGCTGCTGCACCAACCTCCTTCACCCTGGAAAAGCCAGCCTCAGCCTCCACTTCAGAATGACTCCCTCGCAGACAGCAGAGCTCACCCTCTTGATGAACCCCACCTCATAGCTCTGATCCTGTTTCCTGTACACTGTCTCCTCTTGTTATTTTCTTAGTCTCATAAATGCAACACAGAAAAAATATTACCCAGAAAGCTTAATTTTTTTCTTCTTTATCAAGGTTGTTTATTGTTCCTGCCTTTTGAGGATCATAGAAAATACATGTTTTTCCCCAACATGCAGTATTATTGGATAATATAATAAATATTAATACAAGAATGTATTTATGAACATTTGTTCTTCGAGGGATAGGAAGAGAATCAGTACCTGGCTGTCAGCATTGAGACATGTGGAATAAATAAATATACTATATCACCACAAAAATCTTAAAAAATACTATTTGAGATATTTTAGATAGATTTTTTGTCTTTGAAATGTAATATTGAGAAGCTACTACATTTGTTTTTGTCATAAATTAAATACTTTTGTTTTTCATTAGTAATTTTGGTCTACTTCTGCTCATGTGAATAAAAAATGTAGTTACTAATTTGTTGGCTGCAATGAAAAGAGGGAAATAGCAACACTGAAGCACATATTAGGTGGGAAGCAGGATCTGGAATCCTTCGTCTTCTACCAGAGGAAACTATAAAACAAGACCGCAGGAAACGCGATCTAACCAAAAGAAGGAAAGATACAGTAAAATGGTGAAGTTGAAAACTAGAAACTAATGAAGCAAAGTCAACAACAAAAAACAAATTCTTATTCTGTAAAATCCTTGACACTGATCAACTTTTAGTCAAAGGGATATGTGAGGTGAGACAGGGCAGATACAGTTTTCCATATGAGAAAAGGGAGAGGTGTTTTCATTACTGCTGCCATAGATTTTTTTTAAAGGATAGTAAAAGAATGTAATGAATAACTCACAATTTCCACAGTTCAGTTACCTAGATGAAATGAACTAGCTCCTTAAACGATAGTCACCCATCCACCCAAAAAAACCCATAGATGAAAGTAAGTTAATAATTGTCTAAGACATGATGAACAAGGCCCACCTTAGTAATAACAAATATTTAAGGAAGAACTAATCCAGTTCTCTGTAGCAAGTGGAACTGGAAGCAACATCCATATTCATTCTAGAAGTTTAGGCTGGGTCAACATTTGGAAACCAATGAAATACTGGGCTCAAGAGCAGAAGTCATATAATAGATAAAAATAGCACTTGGCAAACTTAAAAATTAAGAATAAAAGTTCTTAATAAAAGCAAACTAGAAATAGAGGAGGAATACTTCAAATTGTTAAACTTCACTTACAAAAGCCCTTCAGAGAACATCATGGATAATAAGGAACTGGATGCCTTT
Organism: Zapus hudsonius; assembly: GCA_004024765.1. NCBI lineage: Eukaryota > Metazoa > Chordata > Mammalia > Rodentia > Dipodidae > Zapus > Zapus hudsonius. Next base: position 6,116 of record PVHP010000788.1, on the reverse strand, counting down.
AGTGCCTGGTCAGGAACCAGGGATCTTATCTCTCCTTTTCAATATCATACTGGAAGTTCTAGCTAATACAATAAAGCAACACATGGAAATAATGTGTGTTCAGATTGGGATGGAAGAAATAAAATTGACTGCTTTTAAATGAGTCAGTGTTTATGTAGAAACACTCCACTTATTTTTTAAGAAGTCTTGGAACTGATAAATAGTTGTTTCAGGATATGATTTTTAAAAACTCAATTTGTTTTTTTAATACTAGCAATGAACAATTGGAATTTGAAATTAAAAGTATATCATACAATTTCCTTCAAACAAAATTATATATATCTAATAAAATGCATATAAAGTCTGTGTGAAAAAGACTATTAAAAATCAAAAGAAACAAAGAAAATCTTTAAAGAAGTGGAAAGATTTCCTATGTTCATAGGAAGGATATCTCGATATTTATAATGTCACCTCTTTCTAACCTGTGGATTCAAAATATTTTTCTAGTCAATGTCCTAGCAAGGGGCTGGAGAGATGGCTCAGTGGTTAAGGCACTTGCCTCCAGTGCCTAAGGCCCCAGGTTCAATTCCCCAGGACCCACATGGGCCAGACCCACAAGGTGGTGGCCCTGGTGTTCTCTCTCTCTCTTTCTCTTTCTCTCTCTCTCTCTCTCTCTCTCTCTCTCTCTCTGTATCTCTCTGCTTGAAAATAAATAAAATATTTTAAAAAATTTCCTAGCAAGTTATCATGGATATTGACTAAATGGTCGCAGGTTTTATCTGGAGACATAAAAGACTCCTGAATAGCTAACACAGCCATGGAGAAGAATAACTTAAGATGGAGATTGATATTACCTGACTTCGGGTCTTACTATAATTCATATTAATTAAATATTAATGGAATTAAGAAAATAAAATTAAATAAAAACGTAGATAGGGGCTGGAGTCGCCTGATGGCCTGAGTTTGATCCTCCAGGACCCACAGAAAGCCAGATGCACAAAGTTGTGAAAGTGCTTGGAGTTTGTTCATAGTGGCAGTAAGCCCTGGCACCTCCATATTTATCACTCTCTAGCTTTCTATTTCACTCTGTCTCAAGTAAATAAATAAAAATATTAAAACTACCTAGTAGGCAGAATGTAATGGAAAAATCAGAAATGTACTCCAATATAGTCAACTTACCTTTGACAAAGCGGCAATGCTAATGCCATGTAGAAAGTACTTCCCTAAAGAAAGATGCTCAATAAATAACCTAAACATTTACATACGGAATAGGAAACAATGATGTAGATCTCAGGTTTTTCACAAACTCAAAGTTCATCATATTTCTAGATATATAATGGAAAGCTATTTACCTTATATAGAGAATAATAATGGAGAAAATCTATATGACCTGGGCCTTAGCAAAAGATTTATTCAATAAGCATAATCAGTTAAAAATTTGCTTTTGCCAGCACGTTCATTAAATTTTCTGTTTGTGATAAACAGTTAAGTAAATGAAAGCACTACACACAGATTGGAAGAAAATCTTTGGGTTACAGTGATTTTTAAAGGTAAACAATATGTAAAATCACTTTAAAAACAGAGTCTGGGGAGATGACATGGTAGATGACATTTTGCACATAAGGTGACATCAGGGCATGAAAACACTGTGTGCACTAGGCAGAGGCTTATATTCCCAGTTCTCAGGTGGTGGAGACAGAGGACCCTCTGCAAGCTACCTAGCTGAACTAGCCAAATCAGCAAGCCAGGGATTCAAGTGACAGAGCCTGCCTCAGTAAATAAAGAGGAGGACACCTAACTTTAACCTCTCATCTCCCCATGTACGTGTGCATACATGTGCGCACAGACCACACAAAATGCAAAAAAAAAAAAAGTCAAGAGAGCTAACAGACAACCCATCCAAGAAGATATACATAGCAAATAAGCAAGTGGAATGATGCTGAAGGGCTTCAGATGAGTTATTCTGACATATTGAGCAATCAAGTCAAAGACACTAGGAAACTGATTTGAAAGGAGCACTTTGACCTCTGTGTTGTTTCTTAAAGGAAGGAAATTCTTGTGTGAAAATTGCCCTAAGTTGTAATAAAATGATTAAACAGATCTTCTTTAAGGAAAAGGGATAGAAACAGAATTCTATATAGACCTTGCTAAGAACAGCTCTTCTTTTCAGCTTTCTTTTGTAATTTAGTTTGACTATTCTCTGCCAGTAGTCATTTTGGGACTTTTCCTGGGGATATAGAACAAATGTATTCATCCCAAATAGAGCACTGATAACAAAGTAAAGAAGTGATTCCATTAATTTCTAGCTTGGTGAACCTATAGTTTTATTGGGGTTACTGGCAGAAGCGTGGTGAATGAGATCCCTGCATCCCCCACAAGCCCACCCAAGCATGGTGACAGTGAAGAAAAGCTGCATCCCTGAAGTCCTCTGAACAAGTTGCAGGCGACTTAAGATCTCCTCCACGCAGTACTTACGGCTTTTATAACAGTGGAGAGGAGCTTCCTGAGTGCAGTTTCCTTACTTGCTGGTTCTCCTAAGCTTCTTGGAATCCACCAGCCTTGTGATACCCCCCCCCTTCCCCTTCTTTCTCTTGGAGTGAATATTCAGTCTAGAGGAAAGGGCTAAAAAACACCATGTAGTAACTGATGTTAACTGCTTCATGAGTCTAGAGTGTTCCTTTATTTGGTAGGACTCCTATATCACAGGAAATTCATCCTTTAAAATGTATGCTTTTAACTGTTAGTGTGTCTTAAGACAGTTTAATTCTCATAGTTAGCTGGAACCTCATAAAGAGAGTAGTGGAGGTTCTCTCCCCAAGCAATGGTCAATACCAGATATCATTAGGCGACTGCTAGACCAAACACCAATCAGGCTTTCCTGTCCCTATTAGAATGGCTGCAGCCTAAACACTGACAGCATAGGTTCTGTTGAAACCTTATGAATTGCCAAGGCAAGTGCACAGTGGCGCATCCACCTTGGAGAATTGGCAGTGCCCAAGCTCTGCATTCATTTTACAAAAGAGCCAGTAATCCTCATCATAGGTATGATTTTAAAACTTCTGTCTAAACAAAAATTTACACACAAATACAGCAGCTGTGTTCACAATTGCCAAAATTTGACAGTAAGTAAGATGTCCCTGAATAGCTGAATGACAATCAAACTGTGGTGTTCGTCCACAGTGGAATTTTTTACAGTACTCAACATAAATGATCTTTTCAGCCAAGAAAAGATATGGTAAAATTTCTATTATTGAAAGAAATCAGTCTGAAAAGTTTTCATACAATATGATTGTAACTTTGTGATCCAAGTTAAACAGACAATAGAGAGATCAGTGATTACCAAGGTTCCTGAGGAGAAGGAGCGATGGGATGAACAGGCATTATAAAATCCCTTTTTTAAGATGAAGAAACTATTCTGTATGATACTGCAATAAAAAATACTTAATATATATTTCCTAAAACAAATTATAGACTACAAAGTCAATCCTATTGTAAACTATAAATTTAACAATTTGTGTGTGTATATTGAAACCTTCTTTATAATAATGTGTTGCAGTCAGCTTTCTAGTTGCTGCGCAGAAAGAACCCAAACAAAAGCGGCTTGTAGAGGAATGGGTTTATTTGGCTTACGGACTCAAGGGGAGACTCCATCCTGGCAGGGAAAACAATGGCATGAGCAGAGGGCAGGACATCACCTCTGCCACAGCACTGCAAACAGCGGCAGGAAGGTGTGACAAACTCTGGCAAGGGGAAGCTGGCTTATAACCCCATAAGCCTGTCCCTGACAACACAGCTCCATCAAGGTTGCAAAACCCAAACTGCCATCAGCTGAGGATCGATCTATCAGAACACATTCAATTGTTTGTGGGGGACATCTGGATCAAACCATGACATAATGTATCCTCATAATGCAAAATGTTAACATTTGCATGTGCAATGTCTGTGTGGCGGGAAGGTATTAGACTTACTGACCCATTGCTGGGACAAAAATACCTGACCAGAAAGAACATAGGGAAGGAAAAGGGTTTATTTTGACTTATAGTTCTGAGGGGAAGTTTTGCTATTGGAAAAGACATGGCAGAACACAGCAGGAAGCCCATATCACATCAAAGCAAAAAGCAAACTGAATTTTGAGCCTGGTTATAAGCCACCTCCTCCCCCAACACCACCATACACACGTATTTCTTTCAGGGAGGTTTCAGTTCTTCAGTATTCTACACCCTTCCTGATGAGTGTCACCATAGGGATCACATATGATCATACATGAGCCTGGGGTAGTGGGCAGGCAGGTTGGAGGAATGCATTTACATTCAAACCACAACAGAAGGGTATGCGTGAACTGCATTTTCTGCTTATGCATCTCTAAAATTAAAACTTTTCAAAATTAATCTTTTAAAAACTTAAAGCTAAAACCCTTTCATTTAAAATTAATGTACTTGATCCATTTATACTAATGATACTGTTCACTTTCTAAGCATTTATTTTAGTATTTATTGATCATTTCATATGAAATGTTCTTCCTGCTAGATTAAGAGATTGGTGCTTTAAAACACTTTAGTTATGTATCTTTGTTTAATCAATATTTGACTCTGGTGAGTATTCTGAAACTACCTCTACAAGGCTTGGCTTCATAATTGTTGACCTATTTCTAGGTCGCTTTTTATAAAAATTTCCTTATCTTCATTCGCCTGCAGTGGCATGGGAAATGCTAGCCTCTCAAGACCTGCATTGGTTAGTTGTTCTCGCTGTTTCTACCTGGCGAACGGACCTCATAGAGCTGCTGAAAAATATCTTAGCTCTTTAGATTTTTTTTTGATATCTTTATTATTTAAAATTAGATACATTGTATGGGCAAATGTTGTGTTGGTATCCCATTTCTCTCCTCCCTGTCCCCAACATACTGGGTATCCTCCTCAATGGGCATGCTGGATTGTCATGGTTTGATCCAGGTGTCCCCCACAAACAAATGAATGTGTTCTGGGTAATCGATCCTCAGCTGATGGCAGTTTGGATTTTACAACCTCAATGGAGCTGTGTTGTTGGGGGTGGACTTAAGGGGGTTATAAACCAGCTTCCTCTTGCCAGTATTTGGCACACCTTCCTGCTATTTCCAGTGCTGTGGCGGAGGTGATATCCACCCCTCTGCTCATGCCATCGTTTACCCCTCCCCTTGAGTCCGTAAGCCAAATAAACCTATTCCTCCACAAGCCGCTTTTGCTTAGGTTCTTTCTGTGCAGCAACTAGAAAGCTGACTGCAACATGGATCATCCTATGGGTTGGAGGCTTGGGGGTAGAACAGGAGTCAGCCAGGACCCCCTGAGGAGAGCCATGTCTCTGAATATTCTCCCCCACCATGGCTCTTATAGTCTTTCTGCCCCCTCTTCTGCTCAGTTCCCTGAGTCATGGTGGGTGAATTTTAAGTTTGCTTTATTGTTGAGGTCTTAAGGTACTCTGTACTTCTCCTTTGGGATGTGTTGGAAATCCGATTCTGTCCCATTGTCTTTAGATATTTTTGACCATCAAAGAGCTTCGTGTTCTTGTCACATGATTATATTCTAACTACATTTCTAACATTGTCAATCACTTATGCCAGTCCATACCCATTTGTTATTTATGACTGTAATATTTATGAATCTCTAAATATTGAAAAGAATTCACATTCCTTTATTTAAAGAACATTGTTCTGTTTTGAATATGTTGTAGAATTGTTAAACATTGGTTTAAAGTTGCTAATACAATTGAGGCAGCTTAGGGTGACCTGACCCCAAAGTGAATATTGCCTTCTTAACGAAATTTGCTTATTGTCCTTGGTCCTATTGGGGGAACTCTAGGACATTACAGTTTATTGCATTTTAGCAATGTCAGAAGTGTCTGGCCTGGCCTAATTTCTGTCCTTCCCCTCCCTTCGGAGAAGGCCCTTCCTAGAGAATTTAAGATTTCTGGGAAGATTACCCTTCTCCAGAAGTCCTGACCCCAGACACCTGATGCCAGAACTAGAATGGCTAGACCAGCCACCCATCCATGGGGCACATAAAAAGTCCAACACAAGTCTCAAGGTGGGCTTCTCAAAACCTTTCTTACCTCCTTGGGCAAGGGCCCTCCCTCCCTCCCTCCCTCCCTCCCTCCTTCTATTCCCT